>JADHYT010000026.1:0-74361 GCA_027604725.1 Entophlyctis luteolus | reverse complement strand
CCTCTCCTTCATCTTTGCCGCCGCCATCACCACCGTCATCATCGTAATCGTCGTCCGTAATCGCGTTATCGGGGCTTGAGGAGTCGGCACCACCGGTCGCAGAAAGGCCGTTCTGGGCAACAATGCTCTGCTTAGATGCCACGCGCGCAGTGAGCTCGGGTATATGCAGCTTGTTGGCGTTGCTGGCGGCAAGCGCTTCGAGTTTAGCCCATGTTTCGTCCCGATCTTTTTGCTTTTTTCGTTCACTGATAACGAAAAAAGTTAATGACGTAAACTGTAATTCCCACTCACATTTGTCTGTTTTGTTTGAACTTATTTGTGCAGTCATCAAAGAGTTTCGGGCTTATCTCCATAAACAACTTCAAAGCATTGTAAACAAGGCCGTGTATTGTTCTTTTCAATATTAGCCAGTGAATAAGAGCAAATTTTAGCGCACCGATTCCAATGCGTTTTCGAATTCCGATACAGACTTGAAAAAACAACCGGGAGAATGACTGCAGCATTATCGCTAATCAAATTAACAATATAATCATTGTTCCAGTAGTATAGAGCGCGTTCAGCGACCTTTTCAAGAAAAGACAAAGATCAGTTCTGAAATTATAAAAAAGAAATTAATAATAAAACCTGAAAATGTGGGCTGGCAACACATCGTGCAATTTGCTGAAATAGAGGAATTTGAATCTTAATAAACTCTTGCGGTTCAATCACGTCCAATATCTCCTCAATCTCATTTAAAAACATAACTTCCTTCGGGCTGTTAACTTTCGGCCAAAATCTCAGCAAGCCACAAACAACCTTGATCATTTTCGGTATCAGTATGACTGTCGTCTTGAAATTGAAAAAGAGTGTTTCAAACTCACCTCTTCAGTCAAAGTTGGGTCCTTTTCAAGAAATTGAACAACACAGTAGGCCAATTGCGGATGGTACAGAGTCAATGATTTTGCTTTATGTAATGGAATGAGAACGCGAGTGAGAAACACTTTATGCTCTTCCTTCAATGGAAGAGCGAAGCCATTGATGATGCTGGGTTGGTAACAGTGCTTCAGAACACGACAAATCCGAATCGAAATACCTTCCAAGAATCTCTAGCAACTCTGCAATGCCATTATGTCTCTCGTTCTCATAAATAAACTGGAAGAACACATTGTTGATGGATCGTCGAATAAACGCACGCAAATTCAGGAATTTGCCGTAAATCCGGTGAAGAGTCGTTTTCAAAAAATCTCGTTCTCTTGGATCCTCAATGTCAAACAATTCCAGCAGCTACATGAACCCATCAATTTCGGGACCAAAGAAGAAAGGATAAAACTCACTTGCAAAATAAAATGCTGATCAATAAACTTTTTCGCGATGTTTGTGTTGAAATCCGGGGATTCGATGAAGCGCAAGAAGAATTCGTAAACAATTTGCAAATGCGGCCAAGCCAATTCAAGAACGGGTTCATCTTCTTCGGGATCAAATGCGTCGCCATATGGATTCACACTCGGCGGGGTTGTTCGAAACAAATTGATGCCAAACTATACAAAGTGAGTCAAGTAATCAAAAAAAAAATACAAATACCATATTGATAATTTCAGGATACAAAGGCTCAGTAATCACACCTCGGCTGGTTGTAATGTAGTCAACCAAGTCAGTAAGAGTTTGTTTTTTGACTTCTTTGCCCTTAAGATCGAGCATAGGGTCGTTAAAGTCGAAAAGAATGTTGCATTGGTGTATTTTTTTGATAAACAGTTCGGCGCGTTCGCTCGGGGACACATCTGCGAAACAGAGAAACAAACGATCGCCATCAAAGACATGGGAGAAAAGGAACAAGGATACCTTTAAAGTTTGGCAGCCTCTCAAGATCGACACGTTCCGTAACGTGGAATCGGGATGACCTTTGCCTTCTAGGAGCCTTGCTGACAGGAATGGTGTCTTTTGGTGCACCTTTGAGTCGACTGAGCGCACCACCCGCTTTGGGGGCTCCGTTCACTGCCACCGAACCATTTGGTCCGCTTCCATCAGCAGCAGCCTTTACGAACGGAGCTGCTGTATTGACAACGGGAGTGTTTGGCTTGAACAACGCGTCCTTGAGAATCTGAAAATGGGTTTTCGGCAATAATGGGGGGATTGTGAAAAATGCTTCAGGATGTAGTAACACAAAACCAAAACACAAGGCAGCGCACCGGTGCAGACTGGGATGATGGCGGCTGCGACGAGACAGTTTTCAGAGGCAATTGGCCAGCACCAGCAGTTACGCCAGTAGCTGCACCAGCGTTGGCAGTCGCAGTGGCTCCCGTGATTTTGTTTGCCAGGGTAGACTTTAAGGAGGACGCTATTGACGCAGAAAGACCACCAGGGGCTGAAACTGATACGGACGGTTGGGACGCGGACACTGAAGCAGGAGTAGCGGAAGATGACGCGGGTTGGGACTGCGGTGTGGGAGGTGGCGGGTTTGCAACGGGAGCCTGGGCGGAGGCGTCGGGTGTTGCGGGCTTGTTGCGCGACAGCTGTGGGCGGGGCGGGGCGCGAGCGGGAGAGTGGGAGCGAGTGAGTGAGTGAGTGCGTGTGGTGATGGGCGGGAGGCAGAACGTGGACGGGGCATGACCAAGACGGGCCGCGGCGCGCCCCGGACGGCGCAGGAAACACGAGGCGGGGCCGCACAGGGAAGGACGGGGGAAGGGCTGCAGGTGGGAGGGGGGCAGGGAGGGACGCACCACGCGGTTCTTGAGGCCCTTCATGTGGCTGTGCAGGGCGGGCGAGGGCGGGAGCGGGACGGGCGAGCGGCGGGTGCCAGTGCCAGTGCCAGTGCCAGTGTCGGCCGGTGTCGGTGCAGCGCAGTGCAGTGCGGTGCCGGTGCCGTGCGTGCAGGGAGTGGCGGACGAGGAGGGAGCGCGGCCTTCTTTGTTCCGTTGCGCCGGCCCACACCCACACGCCCACCCGCACTTGCTTGCCCTCTGCACCTTCTGTCAACGCCCGCCCCGCCGCCATGCCGACATGCCGACATGCCGTTGCGCCCGCACATCCCCGTGCCGCGGGCTAAGTCTCCTCCGATGGCTGGACGCGCTATCTCTCGTGCTCATGTCGCCCGCGCAGTGTCTGCGTGCTTTCTGCTCCAAGAAACAAATCTTGGATGGGCCCCGCTTCCGCCGTCGTCGTGCAGCTGCACACAGCGCCGCTCTCCCACACCCAGCGCGTGCAGCGTCTCTATCGCGCTTCCCTGCGCACTGTCCATGACTGGATCTGGGAGCGCGAGGAGCTCCGTATCAAGTCTCTCGTCGTTAGAGATTACTTTGAGGCAAACAGATATGTCGACAACCCGAAGGAGAAGGAGGCACTCTTAGATGCTACCGAGCAACTTCTCGCCAAGTTCAGGCACCCCACTCCGTTCAAATGTACGTGCCCGCCTTCGTCTTGCTAAAGCTTCCCCCATCACACACCACGTCAACTCATTTATTTGCGTTCTTTTCCAGATTCGACTGCTCCGGGTGGTAACAAGTGGGAGCGAAACATTCCCTTCCCGCCCGAGGTTTGGATTTTCTTTTTCTTCAATGACTTACTCATTATTCCCTGTTCCGGCGGCAGCTTCTGGATAAGTTTGTGCCTTTCGACAATTCAACTTGATTGAAACGTCTGATTGATGGGTGCCGATGATTTAAGGGAATTAAATCCTTTTCGTGACTTTTTTTCCTTCGACTCTTGTTAAGACCCAAATTTTCGTCGCGCTTTGCACGCTGTATCCGAACTGGCATATTCAAATTGCTTTACCCTCTGGATTGCTTCCAGCAATTATATGGCCTAGTGGTGGCAACTGGACAGAAATGCTTGCCAATTCCCGTATTATTACCTTGCGTTTACCATTGCAAGCAGTTACCTATTCCATTGATTGATGCTTCACCAAATAGTCCAAAATCTCGGCTGCCATTTCGTGGATCTCGCACTGAGACCTGTCCCTCCAAATCCGGATGTTTTACTTTTCGTCATTGCAACTGCGTATCAGATGCTGCCCGGAGTGGAAACACATCTGTGTTTCATTTCGGTGGTTCAAGCTTTGGACTGATGGGAGACGCTTGTCAGTGCGAGTTGCAGTCTTTCGTTTCACAAATCAAATCCAAATCCACCCAACCCAGAACCACCCAAATACACACGATGAGCCCCAAGTCCAAGTTCAAGGAGGAGCATCCATTTGGTTCGTGCGTGTTATTTATTATCTCTGTTGCTTCGGCCCTCTGTCTCTTTCTCTCGCCAGTGCCCCCGGCGTCTTCCTCACTCACAGTAAAAAACAGAGAAACGCAAGGGAGAAGCCGAGCGCATCCGTCAGAAGTATCCCGACAGAGTTCCCTGCATCGTTGAAAAGTCGGAAAAGAGCGATATCGCCGTCATCGATAAAAAAAAGTATTTGTATGTATCTGCTGCCCTTTGTTGCCAGACGCCCTCCCCACTTTTCCGCATCAACAGCCTGACCATTCTTTGCAGAGTTCCATGCGATTTGACAGTCGGCCAATTTGTCTACGTTATCCGTAAACGGATCAAGCTCAGGTGGGAGTGGGCCTTTTTTTTCCCGTGAAGCTTCAAGGCAAATGCGGGTGGCACTGCTGAACTTACCCACAATTCCACATCCTATCCAGTCCTGAAAAGGCTATCTTCATATTCGTGAATAACGTTCTGCCTCCGCCTTCTTCATTGCTGAGTCAAGTCTATCAGGAACACAAGGACGAGGACGGGTTTTTGTATATCACCTATTCCTCAGAGTATGTTTGGCTTTTCTGGATTCTCTGCTAGGTTTCAATTTTCTGACGCGCTATTCTTTTCGCCCACAGAAATACGTTTGGGGAGGCCATTTTGGCGTGAAGTCAGTTCAGTTGTATGCTCAATCCACACAAATCACCAAAAAGCCGTTCTCTCTTTACATCCAGGTTAGGCAAAAATCATGAGAAACACAAAAAAACGAAGCTGTTTTGGTTGAAGGGCAGGGGAGGGTGTTTTGGAAGTTTTTGAATTGGCAAATATCACTTTTTCTTGAAGATTTTCGTGTTGTGGATTTCCCTGACGACATGTCAAAGAAGGTTGCTGATGACGCTGCAGTGGGCGTCGACAAAAGCAAACTAGACGAGCTGTCGCTTGAGATATACGAAGCCCGCGTGCGCGACCTGGCCGAGAAGCTTGCGCGCACGTAAGCGAAATGTGCTTTGACGAAATTTACACGTGTATCACACAGGAAAGATAAATGTGAAGTGCTGAGCCGCGAGAACGATGCCCTCGGACGCGCGCAGACGAAGCTGAGTGGTGACAAGGTCTCTGTCACTTTCCTGTTTTTATTTTACTTTGCCAGTTCTGAAATTGCGGCACAGCAAGACATTGTAGAGTTTCTCAACATCAAAGTGCGCGAGCACGAGGAACACATCACGAATCTGGAGACGACTATTCAAAAGCTGGAGGAGGACAAGCGGGCGCTGGAGGAAAAGGCATTGGCGGACATGGCCCATGCCGAGGAGGAGTGGCACAAAGAATTAGACAACGTCCGGACACAAAATTTGAAGTATAAAGGCGAGCTGGATTTGCTGTTTGAATTCAAGGGGCGAAAGGTACCAAGCTTTTTTGGCTGCACTTGTTGGTTTTTTCTTTTTTGTTTGTTTTTTTGTTTCTTTGGTTCCTATTTGGCAGCAGTCCCACATCACTTTTTTCTTTTCTCTTACCCATCATCATGAACCAGGATGAACTAGAAAAGCAACTTAAAAATGCTCTGGCACTTCTGGATGCGCGAGAAAAGGAGTACAAGAATGTAATTCACACAATGGAGCGCAAAATACTACAAGACAAAGTATGTCACAGTCGACTCAGAGAGACTGTCTATCAAATTCAACTCACGTTTCACCGCGCTTCATCATAAACAAAAAACAGAACAATATGAAAAAGGAGATGCTCCAAAAAGTCACGGAGGCAGTCACAAACTTCCGTCGGGTAGCCGACCAGCAGATGGCGGAAACCACGAAACGGGCGATCCGTGAAAACATGGCGATATCGGCACAACTGCAGAAAATGAGTGCAAAGACGCTTGAGCTAATTGCCGAGAACGACGCATTCAAGACAAGGGTCGAAAAGCTGCGCACTTCCAGCGCCCTGCTAGAAGAATCCGAAAAGGAGCTGGCGAAAAAGAATCAGGCGAATCAAAAGGTTATTCGCATGCTGTTGGAGCGCTTGAAAGGTTGGTTTGGATTGCCCACCAACCATTTTCTGTCTCTTTCTGACATGACTTGCCAGAGAGCGATGAAATGCTTGAGCTCGCGTACGAGCAAACGGTTGATGACGTTGTCGCGCCAGTCCCTGAAGAAAGTGCGCACGAAGAAAAAAATTCGGGAAATCTTTCCACTGACAAAGGCGGTGTACGTTTCTCCAGTTGATTTAGCGCATATAATTCAAGTTTCAAACAGGTGTCCCCAAGCGGCCAGAGTGATGAATATTTGAACATTCTCGAAAATATCGCTGGGCTGCATGAAGTTCTTCAACTGCTGGAAAAAACCGAAACAACAAAACTTCATGACATCGTCCTTACAATGATAGCCTCTTCGCAAGCCGCAGAAGACATTGAATCATTGAAATTTCGAGTTCTTAGGCTTTTGGAAAGGTTTTTCAGTTTTTGGTTGGTCTGTTCTCTTGCCTCAATATTTTCACCAGGAAAACCCGATCTTCCCCGAAAGGGCGACCTGCTTCACCCAGGAAATCTAGGGGAACAAAGCACTGCCAGATTCAGCGACCCATGGAAGTGGATTTGTCCCCGGTAATCGCAGCACTTCCTGATTCTGGCAGGTTTGACCCAGCGGTGCCCATCGAGACCAATTCTGTGGCGGTTCAAACACTTCCTATGGTGCTCCACACGGTATGTTGTTTTGAGTACTCTTCTGTTCGACTGACGAAAAAGCAAAATTAAATAATTGTTATGACGACAATAAGCTCGGTGGCGAAGGATCGACAGCAAGCATTGGCGACACAAAAAATTCTAAAGTGATGACGCTGCTCTCTGAAGTTCGACCTTGGGGTGTACCAGCACTGTCATTTCCGAAGAAAGGACGATTGCTCCCGCGACTTCTGGATGCGCAAGACTCTGAGTGTTGAAAAGAATTATGAACAGTTTTATGATGTTATGATGTTGGTAATGCCCAAGAACTGTCATCATCAACGAACGTCCGCCATAGTTTCGCCAGGTCCGTTCGCGTCGCAGCTGTTGCTCCATCTTTGTTTATCCAAATCCAACCGAACCAAATACGCATCTGGTGGGATCACTCCTTCGTTCAGCCGATAGTACCCAGGCACACTGTCCACCAACGTGAATCCGTGGGCGCGATAAAATTCAATCGCGAGTTGGTTAGATACTTGGACGTGCAGCTGGATATGGGAAATAGACCAATCCATCGCTGCACGACTAATGAGGGATCTCAAAAGCGCAGAACCAACGCCATTGCGACGGTACGAAGGAAGAACACCGATTGTCATTATGTACAATATGCTTCTAGAGGAGGATTGGAAGGAAGGGCGTGGTCCAAAATCAACGGACGGGGAAGGGACAGCATCGGTTTCTGGACATAAAGGCGGGTATTCGGGGCGACAGCAAACCGCGCCGATACATGGCCGAGAAAGGTCGCTTTCGTCGATGGCTGTTGCGAGCGTCGCGGATGGGAAGGTGTTTATGAGGCGCGAGAGCGCATACACTCACCCAGAACAGAGAACGCGGCGTTTGCCAGCACGGAAGCATAGAACTTGTCGTTGTACTTGATAGGGAAGATGGCGGCGTTGAGACTGCGCAGCTGCTCGATGCGGTGCGGGGACGGGCTCTCAAAGCCGAGGCGCATCTGCCGGACCGCAAATTGGCTGTGGCGACTCACGCGGTGCGCGCGTGAGTATGGGGCGCGGCCACAGGTGGACACCGCACTGGCGGCGTCCGCCGGCAGCTGCAATGCCGCAGAGCTTCTGGAAGCCGGTCTTCCGCCAAACATTCGTTCCGCGGTACCGATAGGCGAGCTGTTCCGCGTCCTGCTTCCTGAATACAAATGCGGTGCGGAGTCTCGTGGAATGACGCCTTCGCGAACGCCTGTGCGCAGTCGTGTGTTACCGATGCCGACTGCTTGTCCTCAATGTCCGCCTGTTACGATGTTCCCGACTCACAGTGCATCACCACAGGCTCCACCCAGCTGGTTATTTCCACAGCTTCAGCTGGGTTAGGTGTTTGTGCGAACAAGAATGCTGTTGGTTTTGAGATTGTTTGTGCAAGTTCTTGCGCTTCTGACGCATATTGCATTGGTGTTTATGGCGCAACATACTCTTGCGTTTTTGGATCAAGCGCTTGCATTAATACTTTAATATCTACCATGTTGTCGGTGAGTATCAAATGTCGTTTCTTTGCTTATGGGTGATTGCAAAGGCGTTTTCCTCCACATCAGCTTACAGTAGTACAACATTAACATGGCTCTCACAAGATTCAACAACCACATCAACAACCACCACGACAACGTCAACTACAACGACAACTGAATCAAGTTCAACTACCACGACGTCGACAACTACAACCACCTCAACAACGACGTCAAGCACAACAACTACGACAACACCGATTTCAAGCACAAGCACAACGACTTCAACAACAACAACTTCCACGACAACAACTTCCACAACTACCTCATCTACAACGACCACTTCAGAAACAACGTTGGTACCCGCAAGATCAAGCAAAACTTCTGGACTGACATCAGCACCAACTTCATTTTCAACAACAACATCAAGTTCGTCCGTTGGCTTGGTTATAAAGTCCGCAACATCTTCTACAGCAACTTCAGGACCGATAGTGAACAGCCTGACAAAGGCTGAAAGAGCGACTTCATCCGCAATTTCAACAGGCCTGCAATCTTCCAAAGCAGTTGCACTTTCCAAGAAGGTGCCAGCATCATCCGTTAGTTCACAGAGATCAACAAGCCCCGAGAGCAAAAAATCAAATTCTGCTTTCGCGTCGACTGTGAACACATTTGTTTCTTTACTTCCTTCGTCCACGTCTGCAACATTGTCTGACCAAATAACGTCGTCGCAGACAACCATCGCAAGCACATCATCGGAGTTCACAAATCAAACCACGTCAACAACAATAGGCATCGACAACGGTGCTGGCAACAATGCATCCACGTCTCCCGGAATAATCGCAGGGGCCACAATTGGAGGGCTTTTTGCTGTTATTGCTGCGATCGCAGTATTTGTGTTTTTCCGTCAACGAAGACGGCGACAAGAAAAGGGTCGTGAAAATGGCGCAGAAAATGGCGGTGCGCCGCACGGCGGATCAGATGGAATGTCGTTGGAGTATTTAGAGCGACTGAATGCGAACGCGAACGCGTACGTTGTGCAACCGGTGGAGATTGGGGGCGACCGGGAGGCGATATGGACGCCACAAAACGGGCTCGTCGGACTCGGGCTGTCGATAGGCAACGAAAACATGCATTCCACGCGGGTGCCGGCAGCTGCAGCGGAAATGGGGCCAGGTTCCAGGTCTGTGGACATTGATCCAGACTTGATAATGCTGGGCAAAGGACGCACTTACTGATCTTGATAAAAAACATGCAACTAAGCGGACGCTCATGCTTACAACCACATTGTTAAAGTGTTTCCAATATCTTGGTTGCACAAAGCTTGTTAGTTTCCGGCACATTTCGACGGCCACAAAGAACTGTGTGACCGTTTCTCAGCGTCTGAAATAGAGGTCAAAACCTGAAAAACATCATAAGTCTTCCTCCAGCCGATGGAAAACTGGTGTTATTTTCAAAACAATTTGAGACAAAAAATGCAAATGCAATAATGAACCAAATAGGCGGCACAAAACCGGAAAGAGGGTGGCGATTCATTAGACGCAAATTTGCGGGTGACAGGTGGCTTTTTCTTGTGTCGAGCCTGCGTCTTGTTATTATTGAACTTGCTGATGTCAAGAAGACACCCCTGTCGAAGAAAATTTTCTTTGGAAAAATTTTCGTCGAAATTAGAAATGAATGAAATGAATGACATGAATGACATAGAACATGACAAGTTTGACGTGGACGTCACATAACCATCAGAATAAATGCAGCATTGGTGGTCTTGACTTGAAAACAGCAGCAAACGGAGGGAGACACAGCACCGTGGGCCCGTGAGCGAAGGAACAACTCAAACTCATTTCCCGATTCTTTCTTGGCTGGGACCAAAAGTGGAATGTCAGCAGCGACGGGTAAAAAAGTCAGCCAAGAAGGGCGCCGCCAGTGTATAAATACCGCCCTGTCAGCTGTCAGCCCCACTCCAAGCAGTCCCCCAAGAAGCTCCTCCACACTGCTCTGCCCAATGAGCCTCGCCAAGGTCGCCAAGAGATACTTTTGCCGGATGCCCGGCTGCGGAAAAGCCTTCACAACAAAGTGAGTGTCACCCTCCCGTCTTGGCTGTTCTTCCGCGTCTGACTGTTGCCGCCTCCCTCAGTGCACACCTCGTCCGCCACCAGATCAACCATACGGGCAACAAGAAGTATAAGTGCGATGTTCCGGGATGCAGCAGCGCATTCTTCCGCTCGGATGCCCTGAGGTGTGTTTGCCATTCATTAAGGATCAATATCTGACAGTCTTGCAGCCAGCACAAGAAGACACACCGTTCCATGACATTCCCGCATGCCGCCGCCGCTGCTTATCGCAGGGTCTTGGCTGGTGTCCCAGCAGGCAGACAAGCCCAGCTCCAAGCCACGTGCCATTTTCCAATGACCCGTCTCTCGCGCCATTCAGCAAATCCCCCATCTCCACCAAGCTCCGCATCTCCGCCATCACACTGTATCCAGATCCCTTCTTCTGGCGGTCTCATGCAACCAAAATCAAATTTGACGATTCTGCTGCAAGCGGCCTCTGCCAACAATCAAAGCTGCCACACGATAGTACCTTCTTCTCGGCCATATTACTATTATGAACCTCGCATGCTTTCGCCTCCTGAAGACAGCTCCCGGCAATTCTGTCCGTCAGCTGCAGATAACTCCAGCTGTACGATTCGGCCGTGGGAAACTCAAAAGCAAGTTGCAGGCGAGCAGGCCAAAATGAACATTGGTTTTCTGCTGGAGTGAATTTTATTCTCGTTGTTGAACAAACTGAATTGTTAATAAACCTACTTACGGTGTTATTGGGGCGTTCGCATTACCAAACTATAAGTCAAACGCCGCTCTGCTTCGAATTGTGGGTTTCACTGAGCTATCTGGGAGGCGAAAATTTTTTTTCCAAATTGCCAAATCAATTCAAACTGAAGTCCGAAAAATAGAACATGAGTTGACACTGCATGGGCATGGGTAGGGCGATCTAAATCTGCTGATTCTGCGGACTCTAGCAGCGATGGTGCTGGACGCCGATGCGAGTGTCTGTTCCCGGGATGCAAGAAGTCCTTCAGTTCGGCAGTTAGCTGGCAAGACAAAATTTGGTCCTTGATGGAATTCCCGAGTCATCACCGTTCGCGCCATCGCCAACCACTCGAAGATGCGCAAGGATGTTTGCGATGTACCCGGTTACTCATCGGTGTTATTCTGTGCAGACACACAGCTGTGAGGGAGTTAATGAAATCCGGTTGTTTTGTGTTTTTGCCATCGTGATTGTATCGATAATAAGTGCTGTTTACGCTCTAGCACTTTTCACGCAGCAGTGCACGTTACGTTAGCTTGGCAAACACGACTCGGAAATTCCGCCAGAGAACCTTCCGAATGAATCTACGGTCAGAGGCGGCGGATAAGCAGTCTTATCCGTTACAATCTACCCCAATCAAAAACAATCTCAAGAACATCGACAACAGAAACAGAAATCAAATTAGTTTCAACCACAAGACACTGAGCGACGAAATATCACTCACCGATTTAATACTCACTTGACGCATTTGCTCTTTGATACCACAACGGATGTTTGTTGAAGTTGGAACAATTGGCTACAGCTTCTATTGCATTTTTGATCGAATAAATTGTTTATTGATTTTGAACAAACTCAATGTTGCGACGGACAAACGAATCCAAAAAAAACACAAAGGATGGAGAAAGAAATCAGCGGAAAAGTAATCAGTCTTTCCACTTCGCAAAAAGATTTTTCTTGGCGCCCACCACGGGAGCATTTGAGGAGGCTGAACCAGTAGCCGTGGATGAAGCGGACGGCATCGCTGTTGCTGAGGATGTAGATGTCGTGGACGGGGCAGTACTAGTGCTGGCGGATTTTTTCTCACTTTTGTCTCGGATCCTAACGTTGTTGATGGCAACCTCTATGCTATTTCCCATTCCATCAACATTGTCAAGAGAAGAAAGTTCGGAAATCAGGTGTTGTCCATCCATCAAGAGCCTATTAGAAACGTTAATATCACGCCAACGCAATTTCAAAGATCCACCTGTTCTTCCCGCCGCTTGTGTAGATTTCTATATTCTTCAACTCTTCCGCCAACGACTCGTTGTATATTTTGAATATTCGGCCCATAATTTGCTGCACAGTAGTTTTTGGAAGAAATTTCGTCAACACTCTGTACATGCTAGTCGTTTCTTTTATAAGACCAGCAATATGCACCGTGTATGTATTCTCAGAGGCCATATCTTTTGAGTCTGGTGCATCCCAGTTGACGTTCTGGATTTTTAATTAGAAATGTTTTCCCCTAAAAGTGCCTTACAAGAAGGTTTTGCGCATGATACATCAGCCGTTCGTGCATGATTGACACAAGTTTGTCATGCAACGCCGTTTGATGCTCAGTATATTCCTGCCCCAGAAGATTCAACGAATTGAACATTTCAAAAAAACCCTTACATTCAAGAGCTTGTCGAAATCTTCGAGCAAACAATTCTGCTTGACAGTCAAATACCGGTCGAAGGCAGCTTTCAAATGGGAAATATATCCAAGAATCGCACCAAGCGATTGAGAAGTCAGACCTGCGCCGATAGTTCAAAAGGTTTATAACGGTTCATTTACTCACCAATATGACCAGCGTTAATTGCTTTCAATCCTGCGCTTCTAGTGGCTCCTGCTCCAAGGATGGCTTGTCGAACTTTGGTATTAAAAGACTGCAAATGAAATATTAGTGACAACGGAGCTGATTCGAGTTCTCAACCTTTAACAAATCCACAGTTTTGTTCAATATCTCAGTCACTAGACTTGGCATATTCTGAATACAAGCCAGATACTCTGTCAGCATCTTAGTCAACAGCAATATGCATCCAGCGACATAATAGGTTTCTTTTCCAACTTTTAAAGCCTTTCCACTGTTAACAAGCTCATCTTCCGAGGCCGCAGCTGCAGCTTCCTTATGCGCAATCACAAGCGCCGCAAGATCACTGTCGTCCAATTCATCGTCGTCTCGTACTCCTTCTTTTTTCTTGTCTGCTGCCAGAACACCTGCAACGCAGATCTCTTCAGCGAAGTGCTGAAAGTCGATTGGGATCTCTGCTCGAGACCATTGCTCGTTTTCAATAACACTGGTCAACTGCTTCGTGCGTTCGTCATGAAAGTGATTCAAAAAGTGCTTGGCCTGGCAGTAGGAAATGAACGCATCAACATAAACAAAAAATTCCGCAAATATTCACCTGAGAGAGCAACGCACCTTTCAAATTAATGCAATGGTACCCACATAAAAATTCGCTTGCAGCGATAAACTCCTTCGTTGCTCCTAATAATCGATAGAAGTCTTTCGGACTCAGCTTTGCATTTTGATCACTGCGGACACCCAGCAATTTCGCACATCGTGCATTAGCCGCTTCACTTATCGCAAGCAGCACATCATTAGACTCCGCAACTAATTGCGTGAATCCGTTGGCCTCATTTTTCTGGTGTTGCTCGTTGTCTGGTTTATCCTGCTGCGAGGTATCCCAACCGTGGTCAAATCCCAAAAGATCACCACTTCCGAAATCATCGTCATCATCGTCTTTGCGGACTTTTTTGGATGTTGCCAATTGATCTTGTGAGTTTGGAGCCGACATATTCGTTCCAATATGAACACCTTGGGCTTCTGCCCTTGTAATCACAGACACTGCGCAAGTGTGAATTTCCTTCGTCTTGTGGAAAATATGGAGCAGAAGAGTGTACACCGACACTAGCAGATCCAGAAAAGAGTCAAATGACATTTGTCGGAGTTGCTTTGCCAGAATACTTTCAGGGGTTAAAATAACTCATTGAAAGACGATGACTCACTTTTGCATTTCCTTTTTTGAAGGCGAAGACGGAGTTGTTGGAGTCAACGGGCTTCTGGAAGCACCAACAACATCAGCAGGTGGCTCCGGATATTTCTGCAATCCGTTTAAGAAATCTGAGAAAAAAAAATAGAAAAAAACCTTTTTCGTAATGGCTTTGATCTCCTTCATTACTGATTCTTTGTATTGCTGAATAGCCACACTCAATCGATTAATCCGAATTAAACCAGAGACGATGGGACTCAGTTGCGCCATCAATCCTTCATTTGCATGGGGCGGCACAGGAGACTCTGTGCTGCCTTCTTTCGGAATATCTTGCCCACATTTTCTTCGCACTATATTCAGAAGCCATATTTCTGTGGCTGTCCCCATAACAGCTGGTGAAATGTACGTGATAGCATCGACTTGTGCGACAATTTCGCGAACTTCATGGAGAAGTAGTGAGGTAAATTCCGTATCCATTTGGAGCGATATCTGATGTGATTTGCGAATGAGCTCCTTGTGCAAATGATGCACCAGATTAGGCTCCCCTTCGTGATTTTCAGGCAATGCAGTTTCTATTGTTACAGCCACTGTTGCTTTCTCTGTCAAGGAATGGCGATTTTCCAAACCAACTGAAGTTTCGGGCGCTTTTGATTCCTCCAGTTGCCCAGGAAAATCCACTAAATCCTTCAATTCCCCTAGTAAATCTTCCACCAACTCTATAGCATCTCCAAATTGCTTCTGCCGGATTAAAGCATCAACCACATCAAGATTGCTCTGAACTCGAAATATTTTGCGAACACTGTCGTGCAGCTTTTCGACATTCTTGCGTCGCGTATGCAGTCTAGAGACCGCAAGTCCAGGTTCAATTGTTGTTTCGGTTAATGAAGCCATTCGTCCTCGAAGTGTGTGAATTTGATCAATGCATGACTGCGTTTCAAGATGCAGTGCCTGCAATGTGGACAGAGCGTTGAAAAATGACGCAGAGCGTTTGGATATCTCCTTGACAAGATAAACGTCGACAGTGTCACAGAACACTCCTAATTTGTCTTGCAAAAGAGTCGATGTGAGGTTCACGTCTGCGAGCGACAACTTGCTGAAGTCTGATTTTTCATACACTTGGCTAAAGGTAGCTGGATCTCCAAGATTGAATGTTGGCGAGAAGAAAAGGTCGGGCACTGTGTCGAGTGGCGGAGCATGAGCGGCCAAGAGACGGCGATGGGCAGTGCGATCCGGTTTGTATCTGAATGAAGTCCATCAACACATTAGCACTTTCCGTACATACGCTTTACTACTTGGATTTGGTCGTATCGACTAGAATGCGTTCCGTCGCCATAATCAAGTCGATAAAAGATCCACTTTCAAGTTGCTGCTCAAGAGAACCCAGCATCGGCGCACCTTCGATGGCAGCTGTGCCTAGTATCTTGTTGCTCGTATATCTGAAATAACACGGTCGGCTCGGGTGGCTTTCAAATGAACAATGGATTGCTCATACTTGTCGATGACGGGCTCTAATCCCCGGATGTAGGGCTCAAAATCTGCTTGCTTAACGCGGGGAATCTGAGTTGGTGCGACCATTGAAAGTGCCTCCATTCCGCGTAAAGCCCGGTTGGCAGTCTTTGCCGGATCCGTCGTGATTCCCTTGGCGACAATCAGAAAGCCGCACGGCGCAGGATCAACCAAACCGCAATGGCATTTGTGCCGAGGTCCTTTTCGGTCCATACGTGCTCTCTGTCAACGAGAGCCTCGTACCGCGACGCAGCAAGGGAAAGGTCGCTCATGCGCACGCGTTTGAAGGGGAAAAAACAATTGTCGGTTTCCGACCATGACCACCCACGCGCGGTGAGCCCCGCCTGCGCGTCTCCTTCGCAACCAAACCCACTGCTTCCAGTGCCAATGCCGCCTCCTCCCCGGGATATCCCAGCAATAAAGACACCGCCCATGCTGATGACGACATTTACTCCTTCGAAAAAAAAGCACCCGGTGACACCGGTGGTTACAGGACATCTGGAGGGCGCATTATCGGAACTTCTTCCGGTTTAGGTGGCGTTCCTCGCACTGGAGCAGCTTATGGGTACACAAGTTCCGGGCGCGTTGGAACCGCCGCAAACGCTGGTGGCCCTGATGGTCGGTATTCGTGTTTTGCGATACTGTCTTGAACTGCTATTTTGTTGAAGGCCCCCGCCCAATGACCAGCGTAAGGGCTGCTGGTTATTCAAGCAGAGGCCGTGCTTTGAACACTGGACAAAATTCATTTGACCCTTTCAATCAAGGAGGTATGAGTCCACCAGTCCAAAACTTAAACTGTGACAGTAATGAAAAAAACTAGTTACTCCGATTGCTGAAAGCAAATCCGAGCCTCCGCCTGAAGAGCAAATCAAGCTTTTAGAAAAAAGAATCAACACTCTCATTCAAGAGAGTACAATTGCCGCAATTCAGGGGAATCATTTGCTTGCATTAGAGAAAGCAAAGGATGCCGGAAAACGGGAAAGGGCACTTGCCAAGCAAAGAGATCAAGCAGGAATGAGCGAGCAAATCAATTTGGATTTGACTTACTGCGTCCTGTTTAACTTGGCAAATCAATACCACGGCTGTAAAATGTATCAAGAAGCTCTCAATAGCTACGCAGTCATTGTTAAAAACAAAATGTTCAATCAGAGTGGAAGGTACTCTAATTTTGAAATTTTTTCGTTAAAGAGCAAAACAGGCTTCGGGTGAACATGGGAAACATATATTTTGAGCAAAAAAAATATTCTCAAGCTGTCAAAATGTACCGAATGGCTTTGGATCAAATTCCAAACACAAACAAAGAGATTAGGTAGATTAAATTTGTCTTCCAAAAACATCATTTTAACCGCAGTTCTTTCCAGACTCAAAATAATGAGAAATATTGGGGCAGCTTTCATAAAAATGGGTCAATTTCAAGACGCGATTACGTCCTATGAATCAATCATGGAAATCAGCCCCGATCATCACACAGGTTCAACTTTGTCCTTGAAAATGAGGCCAATTATTCATTTAACGTAGGTTTTAATCTTATTCTGTGTTATTTTGCCTTGGGGGATCGCGACAGAATGAAAAAGGGACTGCAAAAGCTCGTCGCTATCCGAGCTCCTGTCGTCGAACAGAACGATGACATAAATTCCGGGACGGCCAGTGACGAGCCGATTGAAGATCATGAATTGTTCAACGAAGACAGCTTGCGCGCAATCGCACGAGAACGGTAAGAGTTTTTTTTTCAATAATCAATTGCTAAAGCAATAAACAGAAAGCGTGCTACGGAACGGTTCCTCGTTCTGGCATCGAAGCTAATAGCTCCAACTATTGACGCAAATGCATCGACAGGATTTGATATTGTGATAGATATCGTGAAAGCATCTTCACACGCTGAAATTGCATCAGAGTTGGAAATTGCAAAAGCGATTCAATACCTCCGATCAAAAGACTTCTCCAGCGCAATTGAATCCTTAAAGGCTTTTGAAAAGAAAGATCCAAAGTTAATTGGAACAGCAGCGACGAATTTGTCATTTTTATACTTTTTGGAAAGTGACTACCGTCACGCCGAAAAGTACGCGCGTCTGGCAGTTTCTTCAGATAGATACAATGCCAAGGCGCAAAATAATTTGGGAAACTGCTTTTTTGTGAAGGAAGAATGGGAAGCGGCAAAAACTTGTTATCAAGAAGCCGTGAGCATGGATGCACTGTGCACTGAAGCCACATACAATTTGGGTCTGGTTCACAAAAAGTTGCATGAATATGACGAAGCTCTTGTTTGCTTTGAAAAGCTTCATGCTGTTTTGAGAAACAGTTCAGAAGTCATTTACCAGATTGGCGATATGTTAGTTTGTGTTTGTAATGAAAGTCCTAATGTTCTAAATAGATACGATAAGCGAGGAAACCTACAGCAAGCAATGGAATGGTACAATATCTTGATATCTGTTGTACCTACCGATCCAGGAGTTTTGGCTCGATTAGGAGATATGTTTGTGAAGGATGGTGATAAATCTCAAGCATTCCAGTATTTTTCAGAGGTAAAAATGTTTCAAAGATCGTCCATAAATTCCAAATACAGTCATACCGATATTTTCCATCCTCTTTGGATGTGATTGCGTGGCTTGGGGCGTATTATGTTGATTGTGAAGTTTATGAGCACGCAATTCAATTTTTTGAGCGCGCGACATTGATTCAACCAAATGAGATCAAATGGCAGCTCATGATTGCAAGCTGTTACAGGCGCAGCGGTAGCTATCAGCTGGCTTTAGAAACATACAAAAAAATGCACGCCAAATTCCCTGAAAATGTCGATTGTTAGTTGAACCACTGCTTATGATAAAAATTAAATTTTGTTGCAGGTTTACGGTTTTTGGTTCGGATATGCACGGATTTGGGAATGAAAGAGGCTCAAGAATACATCATCAAACTTGCCAAGATAGAAAAGTCTCGAGATACTGAAGACACCGGCAAAAGCCGGGATTCGACAGTAACACGTGGAAAGTACTCGCAGGAAATCGCAGCGAATGCTGTGGAGGGCCGACTAAGCGTCGATGCGAACATTGCACGGCCAAAAACATCGGGGAAAAAAGCAAGAAATACGGAGGACGAAGACTGGCATGGAGATGTCGAAGGACTCCTTCCGGAGTGATACCGCATCCTCGGGTAAGTCGCATCTGGCGGCACTTTCGTCTGCGCCCGGATTCAGAATAAAAGAAACACTCAAACTCGAAATGAGGCTCCTGCCCGCAATTCTCGGATGCGCTGTTGCCTCCACCGTTGCCGCCGCCGAAGACTTTGTTATCGAGAAGGAATTTGAGACCGTGACTTGCGGATCCTCCATCAAGCTTGCTCACTCCGCTTCTGGATTTCGTCTCCATAGCCATCAGATTACTTACGGTTGGTTCGCGACTGGGTTTTCTATCATGCACTCGATTCTTATCGAATTTAGGTACGGGTTCGGGCCAGCAATCGGTCACGGGAATGGACTCGGCAGACGACTCGAAGTTTGTGTCCCCATTAGCTTTCGGGTATTAACGTGTCCGTCGCCACAAGTTCCCTTTGGCTTGTGGAAGGAGCGTACGGTACTGTGTGTAAACGTGGAGCAGTGATAAACTGTGGCGATATCGTGAGGTAGAGCATCATTTCTCATTCATTCATCCAATGAGGTCAATTAGACTGCAACATTTGAACACGAGAGAGCGACTCCACTCTCATCTTCATTCTTCGCCACTTTCTAACGCACAGGAAGTTTCGGCGTTTGGAATCTCAAATGAAGGTGAGGTGACCCTTATTATGACGTGGCATTGAAATTTTCGAAGACGACAACTGGCAGATTGTGTGCTCTGAAAAGAAAGACAGAACATGGCGACGCGAAAAGAAAGTTCGTCTTCTACACGTGCCCACACAAAAGTATCTTTCCAGCAACACAAAGTACAAGTATTCGAATCCGATTCCTGGTAAGCAACCTTTTGGTGCTGCGCCGCTACTTAGTGAAGAATTATCACGCCAGGTCAATTGGAAGTAAGCGCAGTTAAGAGCGCAGGCGCAAACGAGTATTGGCAGGTGCAAGAGGGAATATTTTTTGCCCAGCTGGAATAAAACTAATTGATGTCTATTTCAATCGTATTCGCTTGTCGACTTGATACCTACGCCCTAAAATCATCAACTTCCACCTCATTTCCAAAAAATACATTTCATAAAACTAGCATCGATTCCGGCTTACAAATCAGTTTTTTTTCCTTTCGAAAAGTTTCCATCTTGTTCATAAGTTGTTTTAATCACCCACATTCTCCATGGGACACACTTGCTGAAAGTGATGGGTAAGATATGTGCAACAGCTCGCAAGAAAACTCGGTTGCGCCTTTTGCCGAGTGCTGCATCGGCAGTTAAAAGCTGTTCAAATGTCAAAGGAAATCACGAGTGCAACAGATTTTCTTCTGATCATTGCGAAGGTCGATTGCAGGCAACGCGAGCCTTCATTCGATAGCTCCTACTTCAACAACCTGTAAAACTTTCCGAGTTGTGGTGAGACGGAACCTTTATTCACTCGTTGAAGCCGCAGGTGGTCTCGCGGAAGAAGCGGCGGTCCTTGCCAGTGCAGTAGCTCCAGTCTTCACGGGCATACACCAGGCCGTCACGGAACGTGTAAGTACCCTGTAGATCCATTGGAGCGAACGCCCACGCAGCCGCGTGTGATCTCAAACCTCAATTTCGCGCCCCTCCTGCCATGTCGCGTCGTATCTTCCTCCATTCGTGAAATGAATGGTTCCGCGTCCGTGGAATCTGAAACTCGCAAAGACGACATGACCAATCAATTATCACAGGACAGAAAATTCGTTCGCGAAAGACTCAACTGCCCGTCCTTGAATGTCCCCACGTATACGTTTCCATTTGGAAATGTGTACCTCCCCTGACCCTCGACTCTGCCAAGGTCTACTTTAGTGCCCAGCAAACACTTTGAACTAAACCCTGCCTTCCGTTCACGGTTTCAGCATTAAATACAGAAGAAGGATCCATTTGATGAACGCGGCAATCAAACGAACAATCAATGTAAATCCAACAAAGGTTAAAATACCGGCGAATTTGCACTTCGGAAAATGTGCCTTGGCTTATTGCTAATTCAAATCAGCAAGTAGACTTTGAGCAGAATTCTTCATTCAATTGTTTTGTTCACGAATGCCATCCCATTTTTTGCGCGGCCCTTGCGCGGACAGCATCAGTGGCAAATGCTCGGCAGAAGACACTGATGCAATCAAAATAACAGCATTATGAAGAAGCTACGCCGCGTAAATTGTGATGTTACTCCAAAAGTGTTGACTTCATCTGTCGAAAGATCAGCAATGTCAATGCTCGGCCGCTCTGTTCGGCGCTGCCTGGTCCCACACGCGCCCGCCCACACGGACTCTGTCGCCACTTCTGCCGCGACTGCAGTCGCCAGGGAAATCTCCTCCCTGCAACGCCGCTTCTACGCCGCTGCTAAACCTTCCGTCACCGTGCTTTCCGCAGGCGGCGACCAGACTGCACCACCCCCTAGCAAGTACCTTCGCGACCCCGCATCCTACTCGGATGCATCGTCGCGCAATGTCGCGTACTCGCTGATCGGGACATTTGGATTTGTCCAGGCTGTCGCTTACAAGAACATCGTGACGGACTACGTGTCATCCTTGGCAGCCTCCGCGGACGTTCTCGCCCTCGCAAAAGTAGAAGTGAATCAGGCCGATATTCCCGTGGGAAAAAACGTTGTCATCAAGGCAAGGATATTCATATAGCTCTTGCTATTTTCACTTTTTTCGTCTCCCTCTGAAAAAATACACAGTGGCGAGGAAAGCCGGTCTTTATCCGTCATCGAACGGCCGATGATATCGTGGAAGCAAATAATGTTGACGTATCAAGCCTTCGCGATAAAGAGGCAGACGCCGATCGTGTGAAAGATCCCGAATGGCTTGTGATGCTGGGAGTCTGCACCCATCTCGGATGTGTTCCAGTTGGCGATGGTAAGTCTGCCTTGATGTGTGCTTGCTTGATACTCTTGCAGCTGGCGAATACAACGGCTGGTTCTGCCCGTGCCACGGCTCTCACTATGACATTTCTGGACGTATCCGCAAAGGTCCTGCCCCACTTAACTTGGAAGTTCCGCAGTACGAGTTAGTTGGCGGGAAGATTGTTATTGGTTGATCCTCGGCGAGATAGACCAGCTTTCCGCAAGGGGAAAAATATACTTTTTATGACCCCGGCAGGTCCTTTGGCCAATAAATTGCAAAACCAGACACGGAATGTTTTTGAGTACTTAAATTCAATTATCACTTAAAGCTGACTTTCCGGCAGTCCAGCGTTCTCAAGTTAACAAGAGCAATCGTCTTGGCTTCGGCAAATGACGGAACTAACACGATTCTCGACTTTTTACCGTCTACCCCTGCTGAGTCTCGCTTATTATGTGCGTAAAACTAGAGTAATCGCACCTGTGAACATTCGCGTCGCAAACTGTGGCTGATTTCCAAAAAAATATACATCAGGATGATACTCAATTACAAACGGATCTGCGTCTTGATATGGATAGCATGCTGTTGTGAACCAGTCAATTAAAAAGAACAAAAACAAAAACTCACCCAAAGTATCCGGTGCAGTTGGCGCCAAATGAGCCCATCGCAAGGTGTTTTCCGCCATGGTGAGTCTGTCTTCGGATTCGACAAACTTGAATATGTCGTCTAGAGTCTGTCCAGATCCACCCAAAAACCTATGAGGTAAAAAGGGTCACAAAAATCAGAATGAGGGCAATAATAAACCTTTTTCCGTCAATCGAGGCTGAGTAGGGGTTTGTAGTTGAATGAAAACTGGAAAACCCTCGCGAGATGGGAAACAATCCCGATAACATGGGCTGCTGCGGCAAAGCAAAGTTAGTGGGATCACTAGCTCCAGGCATGATGTCCACATCGACGCAAGCGCAGATTTGAGATAAAAAGGTGTCAAGCTGCTTGAGAGATGTTGGCGCGTACATTTCTGCAGTCGTCGAACGCCCCATACTTCCCGCAGCATAATTTGTCTTCAATGGTGTTCTGCGCGAAAGTGAGTTGCCTGCCAGAATGACCCTGACAATCCGTCCCTCTGGCATAATATGCGCCTCGCCGAATGCGCCCTCACAAATAAAATCTAACATCAACTGCATTTCGAAAGACATCGACGAATCCAGACCGACTGATAAACCAGATATAATGGCGACAAATAAGTCGGCTTTGATGGAATTCAAGTTCGTGAAGCTGATTGACTGAAATATATTGCATACCTCCTGCACGGCTCAGTGGTCTTTCCAGCACCGGCTCAACAGTACATTCGGCAAAGCAGGTATCTTGGACTTCAAAATGTCCCTCGTTATTCGGTGCGCCTAACACTGCCATAACGACGCCAGACACAAGCATGGCTCCAGCAAGGCAGCTACCCACCATCTCGAGTCTACCCGATTCGTCTTCAAGCAGAACTTTGTCCGCTCGGGCGTCGGCGTATTTTACTCGTGGGGGTGGAGGCACGGCCCAGTTTTCGGTTGCAACTACGTCCAGAATGGAAGGTTTCAGCGGCGCATCTACGTATACAGTGCCAATCAGTACTGAGACGCGACCACTCCCGACAGTATCCGCTTGTGTATCGAGATCTAGCACATGCGACGCGAAGACGGCTGGTTGTTTTTTTGGGGGATTCTGTTTAAGACGGCAGACAAGAGTCGCCAAACACTTCATAATGAAAGCCGCAGGAAATAACAAGGTACGTTACCATCGGGCCGAAGAGTAGCCCACTTAGCCTCTGCGGCGCGGCGCACACGCTGACGCAGAATGTTCAGGCGCGAGAAGTAGAGGCCAGCATACTGGGCGGAGTACGACACGCGGTCAGCGGGAAGCGCACCGAACGCCTGCGAGTGATCGACAAAGCTGGCGGGGGGATGCCTTGGCCGAGGATGTGCGGGTTCCATCCTGCTTTTTGTCTGCTTTTGCAGTCCGGACAACGTCCCTATTTCTCGTCAAGGATCCCGCGGCGTCGCCCGGACCGCGTACTCCTGCCTCCACCAAAAGACGATTGCTGACTCCAGGTTCTGGATTTGCAAGGCTTAGTGGCGTGGATGAGCCAAGGGCAAATTTTGAACCGACAGCAGGCGGAAGCAGCCGCTGTTTGTCGGCAAGGCAATCGACGCATGCTTCCATACTCCGTCGGCTCTGACAGCTTGTTTCTTGGGTGCTTGGTGCTTTTTGAATGTCAGCAGCTGCTCCCGCGTCTCTGGCTGGCGCCCGCGCCATCGCCGCTGCCCTGACGAGCGGCATCGCCGCATTGAAGCTACCGCTACGCACCGATGTGCTTGCTGCCACTGCCATTGTTTCTAACAGTTCCCAAAAGCCAACAAATGTGCGGCGCGTCGAGAGTATTGTTTCGGAGTCGACCTGGACTGATCAATTCTTCCCGATCTCCAACCCTGAGTACACTTATATCAACTTTCTCAAGTCTGTTGCCTTCTTCCCTGGCTTTTGCGATTCCTACCCAGAGCCTCTAGATTCAGATGCTGTGTGTCGTCTCCTTCTGGCCACTATGTTTGCCCATTTTGTGCAAGAGACCGGTGCCCACGATTCTCTTTCTTCGATTCCCCAATGGCAGCAAGGTCTCAAATATGTGCGTGAGTACGGTTGTTCAGAAGAAAATACGGATCCTCGATGTCTGTATAATCAAGACTGCGGGAATCCGGTATTTGGCTTCGTAAAAACAAGCTGCGGCACAGGCCCAAACAATTCTTGGAACTCGTACTTTGGTCGTGGTGCCCACCAACTTTCATGTTTGTGAATTTTGCCAAGCATATTGCCAAGCAAATTCCGATTTTTCTGAAAGAAAAACAAGAAACTAACTATCGACTCCCAGACCCGTACAATTATGCACCGCTCTCATACACAATCTACAACAATTCATCAGTTCTTCTGGACGATCCCGCGCTCGTCGCCGACACCTGGTTGAACCTTGCGTCCGCGATCTTTTTCTTTTTGCTGCCGCAGCCGCCGAAGCCATCCATGCTGTCCGTCATGGACGGCACATGGACACCCTCCGCAGCGGATATCAGTGCGGGGAGAACAAACTCGTTTGCCACCACCATCGAGATCATCAACGGCGAATGTGGCGGAGTGGCCAATGCTGCTGCCCAAAACAGGATTGCGTATTTCAATGCTTTTGCGAACGATTTGCTCGGTGCACAAAACGGCTCCGGTGCTGCTGTTGGTGACTGCAAAGATATGCAGCCGTTTGATTCGCAGAGCAGCGCGGCCGTCGCGACGTATTGGCTTGCGGACGATGCAAAGTCCGGCGAGTGTCGCTTGGTCAATTACTACACTTTGTACAATGCACTTCTCGAAGGTGAAGATTACGATCAGTATGTTTCGTGCGTGGAGGAATCGTTTGGTGTGACTTTGGCTTGACTTGAGAAATTTCCAAAACTTTATTTCCGGCCGAAGAGCAAAATTCAGAAAAAAACAACAGCAAAAAATAATAAAAAAATAATAAAAAAATAAAATAAAAAATTAAGAAAAAACAAATAAATAAAATAATAAATAAAAGGGGGAAATAACAGCGAAAAAACTTATCACAGTCTAGGTAATTCTCTTACACTCCTCAGTACCGACCGTCGTTGCGATCCACCGCGCTTGTCTTCAGGTCCTGATGCCTTTGCTATCATTTTCTCGCGCTCATGCGCCAGCTTTGCTATTTTCGCCTTCATGTCGGGAAATTCGCCAATAACCGCATGGAAATCCGTGTACGATAATCGATACAACACAGATGGAGTGGCAGCTTGAACTGTGGCCGTCCGCAGAACTTTGGTGATCAGCGCGATTTCTGGAGTAATCAAGTTCGAGTTTCCTTCATGGCAATATTTCGAACTCACCTCCGATGTACGCACCATCATATAAACTCACCACCTTCACTCCATTTACAAAAACATTAACTTTTCCACTGAGCAGAAAATACATATCCAGTCCTTGTTTGGAGCTTTTAGCACAACGTGACTTTCAGGCGTACGAACCAGAGTCTCCTTGCTGGGTAATAAAATCCCCGGGAATAAAATATCGTGCGTGAAGAACAGTGGCAATGCGCGCGAAGAAGATTTCGTCTCGTCCGTCATTCTCGGCTCTTCTGAGAAACGGTACTTTTTCAATCAACGCCCGTGTATTATGCAGGGAAATTTCCTTTTTTGCGTGCGTTGAGACAGTGCCAAAAGAAGGAACGAAGCAAAAAAAAAAAAAAAAAGAAAAGAAGCACAATGCCAAAAAAATTCGTACTGTTCTCAATGACTCATTCATTTCCTGAAGCAGATTGTCTTCTTCAAAGTATTTCCCTCTGTACTTGGCCTCGTAGTATGAAATAAGTTTCTTCTCGGTCGCCTTTCCCAACTTTTTCCACTTCACGTATTCCACGAGTTCCTCCATTTTTTGCTGATACAGCCGTCCAGACACATCTATAGACATGGCTGCTGAAGACACGTAACCAACGAACACTGCATACTGCGTGTTGTTAGTCAGCATTAACTTCGTTCACCGGTGGCTCACAATAACAGCGCCGAAGGCTATGTAAATAATAGAAATTGCTTGCTCGATCGGCGTCTGTGGCCTGCAGCATAATCAAAAGATAAGAGAGATAAATAACATAATTCCTCGAAAGAAAATACTCAACTTGAAAGACATCGGGAAAATGTTGCCAACAGCCTGAAAGAAAGTCCACGTGTAATAGTCAGACACAGTTGCGTTCTGCATTTCCATCCACACGCTTTCCCACCCCACAAACCCCGTCTCGCGCCCAGCGATGAACATCAAGCATGAATTTGTGTGCACGAAAAAGAACATAAATCCCGCAATTGGAATAACTTTGGAAACACCGCCTCCCATTTTTGCTTCGAGCTTTCCTCGGATACGCTTGTAAAATGAGCAGCGCGCCATCACATTTGGTAATTGGTACACGCGCACAAGTCTGAGCAGAAAGAGGAAGTTGGCGTTGGGTAACAAGACCACAAGCTCCAAAGGAATCTAAGCAAAAGATATGTTAGGTGATCGAAAAGTAAAAAAGCTCTTACGGTTGAAATAGCGTCCCAGATGAACTTGTTTTTGAGCCAGAACATCATCCAGTGATTCAGAGCCGGCCGCTTTGCTTCGTATTCACGAAAGCTGCACATGTCATTGTGGTGTCCCCTGGCCTGAGGCGTGATTACAGCAACAATCGAATCGAAAATGAAAATCATCGTTATGCTAGATCATTTGAATGGCTCTTTGTTTTCGTCAAGCACATGCAAAACGCGCACCTTATAGATAGCACTTTGAGAAAGGATTCAGAAAGACTTTGATGATAACTGACAACAAACGGAACGATCCACAAGCAGAACAGGTAAACGACTGAGAAAAACAGACTGATTGCTCGGCAAAAAACCATCATATTTCAGCTCACATGACATCCCGAGGTCCCAGCAGGTATTGAAATACGACTTTGGATGAAGTCCATTGCGAAACAGAGAAATATTTTCGAAATCGCTAAAGTCAACTTGGTCCACCGTTATTTTTCGGCCTACAACAACAACAAAAAAAAATGAGGAAGGTTTGGACTGGTCCAACCATACAAACCCTTGTTATCGAATGCTGGAATAAGAAGCCAAATCAAATAAGTTTCATAAATTCCTGACGCCGTTTGTTGCAGAGCAGGCATGGATTGAATTTTAGGGAGAGTTCTTGAAGTGCGATTCTTGATGTTATCTTGTTCTTCAGGTTCTTCAACAACCCTGACCTGAGCAATCGACTTTTTCATTTCATTCGCATATCGCGCAACAGTGGACGGATTCAGCCGGGCGGCTACGGTTGTTTCGATTGTTACTGGAGGTGGCGCGCTTAAGGTTGAAGCCATGACGTATTTCGGCAGCACAACACTGTCGAGACTGGTGTTGGTGGATTCGTGACTTTCGGAAGAAAATGGGAGACCATCATCGCTTTTTGCCGCGGCGATCGCGGCGGCGGCGCTTGGGCCGATGGCTTCTGGGATCCTTTCGGCTGAGCGAACCGCGCCGTACGCGATAGAATCCATTTCGACAACCACGGACGACTTGCGCGACAGGTCGCGCACCTTCAAGCACGGCGGCACTTTGACGCTTGGGGCCAGCGAGTCGTCGGACTGCTTGCAGATGCCCGCGCTGCTGTCGGCGGCTGCTGCTGCTGCTGCTGCTGCGGCGGCGGCGGCGGCTTGTTGCTCGGCGGCGGCTGCAGACGGCCCAAAACGCCGCGGTATCCCAAACGGCAGACTGACCGGCAGGCTCGGCTGCGACGCGGGGGTGTCTGCGATACGTCCGCACGCATCGTTGCCCGTCGACGACTGAGAGAAGCGCCGCCCGAGGAACGACTTCACGCCCGCGTTGTCCACGGGCGACAGGTGCAAGCCCTTGCGCTGCGACGCGAGGCTGTACGTCGAGTTTTTTGCCTCCGATGCGGGATCGTGCGGTGGCACGGACGGGATTTTGGCCAAGTCGTCGGGCTCCCACCGCAGACCCAGATCCATGTGGGACTTGCGCAGCGTGCTGGCAATGTGCGCGGCTTCGTCCGGCTTGGGTTCGCGCGTGTCACTGTCGCGTGGGGCAGTAGCGGCACTCAGCAACTCGATCAGTTTGTCGGTTCGGGCGTTGATCTCGCCACGGAGCGCCAGGATGTCCGTCAGGAGCTCCTGATGCAGTGCTGAGAATCTACTCATTCGCAGCGACAACAGCGGCGTCTCTGTGCCGGTGGCTTGTGGCTTGTTGTCGCTTGAGGGTTTGTAGCTGTCTAAGGCTTGCTCTCACCCCAAACGGATAAGATTTGCAACAAATTTTTATCAGCAATTTCATTCTTTTGTGCGTAAATCCATCTTGCCTCAATCTGCCACAACCTCGCTATTGTCGGTCCCAACAAGCCCACCCACAACCTCCGCCTGCAAACCCGTCTGGTTTCCAGCAGGCTCCTTCCGGCGTCCGGCAAGCTTCCACAAAACGTCGCGCGTGGCTGCCCGAGTTCCGAACACCGCGCCCACGAACAGTATCGCCAGAATTGGCGCCCATATTTCCATTCGAGGAAGTCCGGACTCAGACAGCATCACTTTGCTGATGAAAAATGCAACTCCTGTCAACAGAGAAGTGTGGAATTTGAATGCAGAGTATGCGACTGAGTCGGCTTTGAAGATTCCGGCCAGTATCTTATACACTTGGTTCATGAGCACAGAATCACTGGCAGCAAGTATAATATTAGCTGGTATTAACACCGACAGGTTGTTTAGAACATTCGGATGAAACCAAAGAGTCAGTAGGACTCCCATGTGAAACATTCCATCAATGGTGATAATCAGAGCAGGATTCGAAACAAAGTCGGTGACTGGTCCAATAATAAAACTCATAACCATCGAAGATAACCCGTATCCAGTTGAAAGATAGAGCTTCAGGCGCAAATCACCGTCCGAATCATCTGTTTTTATGAAAAGGGGCAACGACCCGGAATTGAATGCTACAATGAAAGTGTAAGGCAAAATTTATCATTGCAAACATCCAAATTACATTGTTCTAATGAGACTAGATAAAGTAGAGACGAAATCAACAGCATCTTTTTCGAGACTACAACTCTTAATGTCTTGAAGATTAAGGGAGTTTTGCTCATAGTGGCTGGGCCGTCCGAGCTTTGTGCCGACGCAGAGTCCGGATTGGATGGTTCGGGCCGAATCCAGATATAGACTAATGTTAAAGGTCCCAACACACCGATGCTTGCCAATATTTTAAACGCAGTGACCTGGAACATGCGACTGTCAGCACACAATAAAACCAAACATTGCAGGGACACTCACCCTATTTAAATTCTCTTGCAACATAACGGCAGTGATGATCGGGCCGAGAAAATTAGAAGCTGAAGTCAGACCAAGAAACACGCCAGTGTAGCGGCCTATTGTCTGCCGCGAACTGCATTTAATGACATAGAGGCCTTGTCCAGTCCAAAGGAGAGCTGCCCCAACCCCCACGAAGCACGCAGCAAACAAAAGGACAGCCAACTATTGTTTTTCCCGTTTTAATCAAAATTCCGATCTACAGCAGGGCAAGCACACCTGCTTATCAACGTCACCGGTAAGGCCAATGGCAATCACGTTCGAAAACCCGAAGACACTGTACGTCAGAGACGCAACAAACATTGACGGCCTGGTGACGAGCTTGAGGCAAAAAGTATTTCGTGGGCTTGGCAACTGGGGGGGAGAAGGGGCGGGCGGTTTACCTCGAACCAATGCGGTCAACCAGGGGCGACGCGCCAAACAGGTTTATCAGTGCGAACGCAAAGTACAGCATGCCGAGCTCGGGAAACGCAACGGAGGTGGGGAGAACGGTGGAGGCCATAGTCTGGGCGAAGCGTCAAAGATTCAAATGATTCACGCAACACCCCGGCGCGGGGCAACAACACACGGCAGAGAGAAGAGAAGAGCACAGCACGCACCTGGCACACGCTGAATGCAGTGAAGATAAACAGGAACGCGAGGCCGAGGACAATGACGTCGCCGATGCGATTGAGGGCAAGCAGCGGCGCGCGCGCGGGTGCCGGCTTCGGCCCGGGCGTCGCCGCCGCCGAGGCCTCCGCGGCGACGGCGGTATCCGCAGGCTCGGGCTGCAGGGCCCTGGCACCGGCGACGTCGGTTCCGCCGTGTCCGTGGCCGTGCTGCAGCTTGCCGGTGGCGGTGGCCGCCGTCTGCTGCGTTGCCGATGACATTGTGTTGCCGTGGGGATTACAAATCGAAACATCCTTTTCTGCGTATCATCCCGCAGGCTTTGCGAATCCACAGGCAGGATTCCTCCTTCCAGGGCTTTGAAGCTCGCTAGGACTCATACTGCTTCCAGTTGTACAGCCTTTCGTCTCCTTGGAGATTCCAGTCGCAAAAAGAAGCTGCCCTTCGAATGAATGCATTTCCTTATCAACCCAACCAATCCTTGGGAATGCTCACACAGGGCTATATGGAAGCTCTGAAAATTCAAGTAAATCTGATGGTGAATTCATCAGATAAAAACTGAAAAAAACAAAAAAAAAAAACGAAGTTCAATTCTTAATTGCAAGCCAAGAAAAATTTCTGGGGATTTACATTGTCAGCTGACAGGAGCAGAAAAGTAGCACCACACTGGAAATACCGAGTTTTGTTGCAACGGCGGGAAACAAAAGCAAAACTTCTAAAATGATATCTAGTGGTCGTCAAACGCGAAACAAATAGGGACAAATAAAAAAAAAAATAAAAAAATCAAATAAAAAAGGAAGCCAACTTTTTTTCAAATGTGAAGCAAAGTTCACAGGAGCCCAAACTGCCGATAGTGAAAGACGCAGACATTCTCCTTATCAATACCCAAATCCAGGCACGCTTTGGTCTTGTCCTCGCCGTTGCACCCTGCAGCCGCCGGTGCCTCTTGTTTTCCTTTCCCACCGCCATTGCATGTCTGGATTGTTGACAAGTACTTTACGCATTCGCAAGTCTCGTCGTCAATCATTCTGCATCCGCATTCGCAAAACTCCCTGCCAGACGAGACTGTCGGAGGCTTTCGTTGAATTTCTGCGCCGCATATGGACAGCGACCGCTGAACCGACTCACAGTTCGACTCGGTACGTAATCTCTTGCGCGCCTTTTGCTGCAACGACGAAGGACTGCTTTGCATCGCCACGCCGGGAACTTCAGACCGACTTCGTTTCAGTCCGGAGCTGCTAGAGGCAGGACGGCTCGAGGTGCTACCAACGGCGACGGCGTTTAATGGATGGGGGCTTTCCCGCCTACGGAATGCATTGCTTCCGGCTTCGCCATCATCCAGGGGTGCAATCGAAGAAGTCGCCCGGACTGTCTTTCTGGATGTCACTGAGCCAGCCGACGTCGCGGCCGGTGGTTCTGCCGAGCGGCAATGCGGCTGCTGCGCGGTGCGCACGGGGTCGCCGAATGCACGGCGGGCCACTGGCGCGGCAGATTTGGTGCGTGCAAGAGCAATATCTGCCTGCCGTGAATCGCCAGACTTGCTTTTCTTCCCCCCCACCGCTTCCTGAGCGTAGGTGGCGCCGGCGACGGGTCGGGTATTTTCGGAGCCTACGTCCTCCTCATTTAGCTGAGCACGATTTCCAGATGCCTCTGTCGCTCGCAGAGAAGGCCTGGCCGGCACATTCTGGGCAGTAAAACTTCGTCGCAGGATGTTGGAAAGAGGAGAATTTGCGGCTGGTTCCGCAACAGCTGTAGAGGCCGTCGAAAAATGGGTAAAGTAAGCCTTTAGGCTTGTCTGTACCCGCCCGTCACGCGGCGCAGGCGATGCTGTTGTGGCTGATTGCCGGCGAGCCTTTCCGTCATCACTCGTCATAGAACGAGAATGTTCTTCCACACTGTTCGTTACATTTCGAGGAAGCTGTTCCGCTGGATTAGATGCTGTCGACTTCGGTGCGGGTGCTTGATTCAAATGTTGCGAAATGTCCGAAAATTTACGCCCCGCACCAGAACTTAATCCGGAGTTGTTAGGCGCGATTTGGGCTTCCAAGCGACGATCGCTGGGTGCTACGACCAGTTTGCGGGATAGTCCAAATTCTGCTTTGCCGATCAAATGTTTTGAAGCAATGGCCGCATGGTCGTCATCTTCAACATAACTGGCCTTGGAGTCTTTCTTTTCGGGTCTTGTCTTCCGTACGTTCCACATCCGCGTCGTAAAATCATCAGAGCACGACGCGACCTGCCCGAATCGAATTTTTCAACAACCAAAGGGTGAACACTGATCAACACACCTGGTCGAATTCGGTTCGGCACCAGGTGACAGCGGTCACACCGAGTTCATGGCCTCGCAGCAAAATCGGATCCGGATGTCGATTATTGTGAGTCCATTGACGGCGTGGAGTCACGTCCCACATATGAACACAACTGTCCGACGACCCACAAATAAGAGCAGTTCCATCCGAAGATATCGCCGTTTTGACATAGAAGTTATCGATAGCGAGTGTCTGTGATGTTAAAGTTCTTGGAGGGGACGAAAGGTTCGTTGTACTGTATTCGTGGACACTGATTTCGGAAAAGTGAGGACTCAAAGGCATTTGTTCGATTCTGAAAATTACCTATTGTCACGGCATGCGGAAAACAGTCTGGATGTCGACGGATCCAAAGTGATAGAGCAAAGACCTGATTTTGGGATATTGGTGTGCGCCCAAACAAGCTGCAACCCAAACGAAAAAAAAAAAAATAGCGAACCGTGAATTCTACCAGAAGCATTTGGACGGGGAGAAGATACTTCGACCGGCGAAGTCATCTTCGATCGAATGTCCCAAAACTTTACCAAACTGTGATTTTGTAAGGAATGAATACTTCTGACAGAACCAAAGAAGCAAAAAAAAAAATGAAATAAATAACCCATCGGAAGCGCCAGTAGATGCAAGAGTGTTGAGACCGTCAACTAAAAAGCATACTGCAGTCACTGCTTGAGGTGATGGTGAAGTTTTCTGAATCGATTCAGAAAATGTTATTAGAGAAACAGTTTTGTACAACAACCTTTTTTCTTGTAGAATTGAGTTTCAAATTGGTATGAGCGTCATTTATTCTGCTGATGGCAGAATGGACGTAGTCTGTAACATATTTTTTTGTCGATTTGTATTGTGGGTTGGTAGTTTTTTGGCGATTCTTTTGTTGAGTCACTCACCATCGTTCACAGCCTGTCCTGTACAACGTACATCCCAGAGCATGATCAAACCATCTCGAGTACCGGTGGAAAATAAGTCTGTTCGGGTGGGATGTTTTGTGAGGTCAAAAACCAATAAGTAAAAAACTTCACTGCAATCTTGCGTGCTGAACGCAACGGCTTTCACGCTCGATTCATGATTCCCAAATGTTGAAACTGATTTTTCAGATTGGACATCCCAAAGTTTTGCGGTTTGGTCGCCGGAGGCGGTAACCTGAGAAACAGTCTATCGATGCTCGGACAAAACCAAAAAAAATTTCTTACGATAAATCTGTCGTCTGGAGTCCATGCGATGTCAAATATGTTGTTTTGATGAGCTTGCCATGAGGTAGCGCAACGAGCTTTCGTTCGGAAGGTACGGGGTTTTTGTGGCGATTGTTTGAGACCAAAAACATACGTGAAAGGATGAAAGGAAGGTAAGGAAATTAGTCACATGCAGATTGCGGTTCAAGATTGGGATTCGAATCTAGTATGAATATTCGACCAGCTTCGGAGCCGACGGCAAGGTACTTTCCGGCGTTCGAAACTTGAAGACGGAGATGGAGAGACGCGAATTTCCGAACATCACGAATACGTAGGGTATGAAGAAATCGAGCATACAGAGATAGTATGATGTATGGATGGTCAGATCGATGGGGCGGGGTGGGGTATGACAGTGTACCGTAATTGTAAGCGCAGGAATAAGAGTTTGTCGGAGTGCGGAAGCAGTTGTCTGGGCGCGACCAGAAGAATGGGGCGCGGATGGAAAATCGCGATACTGCGTCTGAACCGAGAGGAGGGAATGCGGTTGCGGGCGAGAGGGGCGACAGAGTGGGGATGAGTGGGGAGGGCGAGACAAGCAGCAGCGACAAACAAACGCACGGGGCGGAGCTGCGGGGCGGAAGCGGGCGGCGACGGACGAGGCTTCACGCGCGCGCAGATGGCGAAACAGCGGCGACGAGGGCACGGGAGGCGGGGGCGGAAGCGGGGCCGGGGCCGGAGCCGGGGCCAGGGCAGCCGACATTGGCGTCTTGGGATTGGGCTTCTTGGGAGAGAGTAGTGGGTGCTTTTTTCGGACGGGCGTGTCCAGGTGTGTGTGGGGTGCTGTCACAGTCACTCTCACAGTCACTCTCACTCTTTCACTCTCCAACTCACTCACTCACTTACTCACACTGTCTCTCCCACTGCAAAGGACACACACACTGCCCGTGCCTTGCCACTGTCTCACACACTCACACTCGCACTCACACTACACTACACTGCACTGCACTGCACTCACTACCATTCAATTCTTCTCTCTCTCTCTCGCCACCCTCCGTCGAAATGGCACCCGCACCCACACCCGCCAATGTCCTCGTTGCCGCCATCGCCCTGCGCGTCCTTCTGGCCGCGTTCGGCTTCGTCCAGGACACCGTCCTCAGAAGCCCCGTCAAGTACACAGACATTGACTACGCCGTCTTCTCCGGTGCGTCCCATCCCATCTCTTACATCATCGACACAACACAAGGCAGACTAACACTACCCCTACGCCGCCCGCAGACGCCGCCTCTCTCGTGCGCAACGGTCTCTCCCCCTATCTCCGTGCGACATACAGATACACCCCGCTTCTCGCTCATGCCCTTGCGCTTGTCAACGGAAAGTTTCTCTTCTGCGCATGTGATCTGCTGGCTGCCTTTTTCATCTCAAAGATCAATATCTGCATCGCAAACAAACAACGGCATTCCCCGGTGCGTCTTAACTCACAATCCACTCCTCGCACAAAGTCTCGAAATCGCAAACACGCCGTCCAAGATATCCAATCATCCAGAAACATAAACATTACCCTCGAAGCCTCTCTTTGGGCTTTGAATCCCTTCGTCGCCGTCATTTCTACCAGAGGCAACGCCGAATCTATTATTGCTGCTTTGGTTTTGGCAACTGTATGGGCCTTACTTGAAAACCGAATTGTTTTTGCCGCCATTGTCTTTGGTCTGGCTGTACATTTGAAAGTATACGCCGTTATTTACGCGATCCCCTTTTGGTTTTTCATTGGTGAGATTTCCCCTTTTTTTTTTCTTTTAGTTAAAGTTTTCGGAACTGATGGCGACTGCGCAACAAGATTGGAATCGGAAAGATTCAAAGTCTATCATGAGCTTTTTCTCTAGAGCACGTTTGACATTTGGCATCATTAGCGCCTCCGTCTTTATAATTCTTGGAATGATATTTTACTCAATGTATGGCCACGAATTTCTTGAACACACATACTTGTACCATATAACACGCCAAGATCATCGTCATAACTTTTCTGCTTACTTCTACTACCTATACCTTGCCAGCACTTCATCAGATTCTAAGCTTTCTGGTTTACTGGCATTCGCGCCGCAGGTCGCTGTTTCATCCTTTGTTGCAATTTCAGCTGCAAAACACGGTGACATAGCATTTGCTCTTTTTGCGCAAACCTTTGCGTTCGTCATGTTGAACAAGGTCGTCACCTCGCAGTATTTCATGTGGTACATGTGCTTTTTGCCAATTGTTCTTCAGCAAAGTGAGTTGGTGTTGGGTGGTTCGAAAATGTGGAAGCGAGGAATTTGGCTAATACTGTTGTGGGTTTTAGCACAGGTGAATCATAGCGACTGCCTCCGAAAGTTTTTGATTTTTTTCTTTTTCTTTGACAGGCTCTTTGGCTGTTCAATGCTTATCGGCTTGAGCATTTGGGCATAAATACTTTCCGGATGCTGCACTTTGCTGGATTATTTTTCTTGGCAGTAAACGCATATATCCTGGTCGAGCTGGCGAAATATCACCGCATTGAAAGGACAAGCACAAGCAAGGCTAAAGCATCTTGAAAAGTTGATTCGACACCACGCAAATAAATGAAAAAACAGCTATGAATCACAAGTCTTTGTTCTATGGACGCTGAGACTGGACATGTCTAAAGCCAGTTCCAGTTATTGGCTCAAGTACAGCATAACCGCCTCCCGCCACAACACTGCCGCCGATGATTCCCAAGATTTTAGGTTCGCCCGTCGTGTCACAACAGCCTTTACTCGCTTTATCCACAAAATCAGTAGGGCGCAAAGACTGGCCCTTCCCCGCCACAAACGCCTTGCATTCCAACGACTCTGGCGTGTGCGCTTCGCGCTTTTTTCGCTGCGTTTTACGCAGTTTGTCACTCCCGCGGTGAAGTGGATACAAAGGCTCGTGCAGGAGGGGCAAAGTCATTGTAGAGTGCCGGGGCTGCAGCGGCCGCAATGATGAATCATGCGGTTCTCGTCTGGAGCACATGATTGCAACGCTTATCCCACTTTCGGGGCCAGTGTCGTCCTCGGCATCAGTCGGAACTTCAGATTTGGGAGGCTTCTTTGGTGGCTGTTGCCGCGCCAATTTTATTTGCGGCAGAAACGTTACCTCCGGTGCTGCCTCTTTAGTCTTGTTCGAATTGCCGACTGACTTTTGGCAATTCGACTTACCCAGAAGCAATTTCTGGGAAAACATTATTTTGAAGGGTGTCAATTTGGCAAAGTGTCCGAACTGTCAAAATATCGCACACCTGCTTGAGCTGGTATTTGGTTTCTCTTTTGCGAAACTCGATTCGCGATGCAGTAGACACAGCGATTCCATCCAGAATGGGTACTTTTGGGTTGATGGACTGGCTCGTCGTCCACTTGGTTTGCGGAAACCTGAGAGGCGGAAATAAGGTTCGTTGCGGCTTGAAGGCTGCGGGCGGCACGCATTTTGACTGCAGTGGGAGTTTCGAGACAGTTCCTGTATTGAGCGTCCGGCTCAGAATAGTGTCCACACCATGTTTGGCACTGACTGCCGTTCTAGCAGTTGATAACGCAAATGAATTCCGACGGCTTGCTGATAGCCTCTGACTCATCGAGTCCCAGTCGCTTCCAAGCGCCGGAGATCTGAGCTTCACCAAGAATATGCCGCTGCTGCCGGAGCTCGGCAGTGCGTCGCTGCCGGCAAACCGCTCCATCGTGGCGTTTTGATTCCGCCTGTTGCCGCGGGCAAGATTCTGCGGCAGGAGTGCAAGCTCCGCATGGTGTCGCTTCAATTTTGGACGATTGCGTCTGGCGGCGCGCAGCAGCCGTGTTCTGCCCGGAAAGGCATTGGTGCCATCGTCGCCACTCAAGCGCAACTCGGCTAGAGCATCCGCCGTGGCGTTCCAAGGCTCCACGTCGCCAAACCGCATCAGCAGGTGTTTCAGCGCGGACGCCTCGCGGTCGGTGGCGCAGCGCGACGCGCGCAGCACCGGGGGCGGCGGCGACGGCGTGGCAGGTGCGTCGCGGCGGGCAGCAGCCGGGGGCGCCGGGCGTGGAATGCTGCAGGACGCCGAGCACGCGTTTGGAAGACGGGTGTTGCCGCCGGCGCGCTTGTCCGGCGGGCGGCGCGTGCGCACGAGGCCTTGCCCGCACGCGGCGTGCCGGGCGGCAGCGTCATCCATGGCGGCGGCGGCAGCCCGCGCGGGCCGGATTTTGCTGCCCACGACTTGCACGGCCGCCGCGCGGGTGCGGGTGCGGGTGCTGCTGCTGGTCATTGCGCGGGCCGGATGATTTTCGCCATTGTTTCGTTTTAAACCATGACCGCCGGCGCCGCGTCCGATGGCGCCGAATCGAAGCCGCCCACAACCAGCGCCCCTGCTGCTCCTCTTCTGCCGTCTGAGATTTGGCTTTCTGTTTTCGCGTTTTTGGACTTCCGAAGTCTGTGTCGCGTTGGGGCCGCAGACTCATTTCTATGTTCCCTCGCCAACACGTCGGCATTGTGGAAGGCCCTTTACACGTGGCGCCGACTGCAGCATCCCATAAATGTTGAAGATGTCCTGATGAGCAGGGAGCCTAGCTTTGAAAATCTGTGCATAGATGCGGACGCTAGTGTTAACCAATGGAAGCTGATGTTTGCCGAATATTGGAGTAAAAGGGTGCAACGAATCAGAAAAAGTCAAGCTTATTGGTACCAAACAATTTCTGATTCTGCGTGATCTTTATTAAGTGGAGAAAAACGAATAACAGGGCTGAATACGACAGGCTCAGATTTTTATCCAAGGTGGCGAATCTGCCGAAGAGTGAAGATACTGCAAGGAGCCTGCTTCGTCTGAAATGGTCTCTTCAGCCAGTGCCATGCCATCAGTGTGAAATCGAGCGCAATTTGTGTTCAATTGACTCTGGTTTTGTTGGGGCTTTGTCACCAGGTGGGGCAGTGCCACAATCGCATTAAAAATTCAGATAAAGAAAAACACTATTAAATAACCTTAACAACAGCGGATAGCGACGCGTCGCCAGCTTCGCCATCCCATATTACTGTTCAAGCGAATTCTTTCGGCAGCGACGCAAACAGCAGAAGCATTCTCGCTACTTTGACAGTGCATACGCCCCGGCTCAGCACCAGCCCGCGCGAATCATTCATTCACCACTCGCTGTCATCAGGGTGCGAGCTGTCGAAAGGAAGGCTCCACGACTACTCCAGCACGGACGGCCCGCATGTGCACTCGATACTCAAGCTGACCGAGGCGCAGCCGTGCTCCTATCGCTCTGCGGCTTCTTTCGTCGAATCCAGAAAGTTGGCCCTCCCCGACCTTTTCTACGTCCAGCAACCTGCCAAAATTTTCCCCTGCTTTTATAGCTCGTCGGCGGGCTCGAAGTGACTGGAGTTTTCATTGTTCCGCACGCGATATTAAAATAAAAAAAGAAAAGGGAAGAGGGGAGGTTTTTTTTTCCCTACATCTGATTTTTTTGAAAAAAATCTGACCGTTCATAAAAGCCACAAGCGGCCAGCCGGTGGACTTTGCACCTAAAACATGAGACGCAAGCATTTGCGGCTGTTTATTCTGGTTCTGAGCGAGACTGTTGTGCTTCCATCTCACAGCAACTAATATCGTTTTGAGGACTGAAGCTACTGGTGAAACCTTTCGCACAAGCGCCTACACGGCGTCGACGACAGCCCCTGCACGACGCCTCGTTTGTCGAATGAACGGGAAAAGCTGGGTAATTTCTGGTGCACTTTCCTCACCCCCAAATCGCCTTCACGTCAAATATACCCATTGTCGGCATTTCTGCCACGGGTGCAGACAGAGGCAAACATCTGTCGGCTCCGTATGTGTCCCCTGGGTTCGCAACAAAGCCACGTCAATCCAATCCTGTTTTTAGCGTCGCCGCAACATTGGGGACACCGACTGTATACCGTTATGTGGGAAAGCGGGTAGCAACATCTTGGGACTGATGCACGACGCTTGCCTCGTGAAGTCGCACCGCAGCTCGGGATTCCCGCTGAATTCGGCACAGCGTCGCTGCCAGTTTCCTTTGACGAACCACTACAGCTGAGAGTCCTGCTTGGCAGGATAGCAGTATTCTAGTTCTACTTTATGCTGCCACAAGCAATTATACCGCGGAAAAATTTCCTAGACCTGAACAAAAGTGAAAGGAAAAGGCTGAACATACATATTCTACTCAACAAGATTAACCATTCAAAAAACCCTTCAACCATGACGGAACCGGTCGTCCATAATCCTGGACACACTTTGCCCATACCTTAACTTTCTCCGCGACGAGCGGATCACAGTTTCCAGTTTCATTGCCAACAAAGGCTTCCAAAACCCCATGAACAAGCTCCCTCTTCAAATCATCATGCACGGCTTCCGCGCCGAACTCGTCGACAAAGTAGACGACCACCATGCGTTGCACATCCAAGGCCGAAGAGTCGCGCGGATCGCGAGCGCAGACACGCGCAAAAGCGGTCACCGTCTCCCGCACAACCTCAACAACCCGCCCGGAGGTTTCTCGGTCTTCCGCAACGGCATATAAATTCTCGAGGAACTCTGCCGCGTCACGCGTCGAGAACGCCAACACCATCGTAACAATCGCCTCGCGAGCATTCGCAAGCTCCGCTGGTGAAATCCCCGTGCTGAAAAAGTACATTCGGCTTAGATTGATTGTCAGATTTTCCATCAACCCGGTTGCTTCCGTCGGAGAAAGCCAATTCGGATCAATAGCAGTTTTCGCCCAATGGCACTGAGCACAGATTAATTACTGTGGAAAAAAATAAATCGGGTTGCAACATACCATGTTTGCCACTGACGAATAACCTTCCGCAACCAACTCGTTTACAGTCTGTAAGGCAATGACACATCCAGTCTCAATAACGACATCTGGAACGAGTTTTCCATTATCTTCAGAGTTCTTCGGTCTAAAGTCAAAAGCCTCGGGCCATACACCCGCGACGCCATCCACCAGTGATATTGCGGTGCGTTTCACAGTTCTAAATGAAGAAAGAATAGACGTCGCAAACTTGTGAACTCTTTTGAATTCTTTGGGAGCATGCAATCGGCACAAGGACGAATAGAAACGAGTTATCCGACACAAGACCGCTGGCTCCATTGACAGACCGTCGGCACCTAAAATGGTATCCTCAACCCATGAAAAAATTTGGTTGAAAAAATTGGACTGCTGAATTTGACATAAATAACCAGTCGCTCGCTGAAAGCAAAAATAGCGAAAACACAAACCTGATCCCGGTTAACAGCGCTACCCAAAACCCAAAAAAACCATGTAACATTCCGTTCATCTTGTGGTATTCCCGATTCCAAAGTTCTGTCTCCGTTTCGATACGGCACCGACACAACCTCGACTTCCTCTCCCTCTTCGAAATCACGTAGCAGTTCGCACCATTCCCATAGATCACTTTTAGAAGTTCGTCCTTTGCTTCCGTTGCCAGTATTTCTGTCACGGAGCATTTGGAGTAAAATGTCGCGCATGAGGAAATCAAATCTGCCCGAACCAAAAGATTTTGGGTCATTCGAAACAGCCATCACCCATGGCGAGCATGCGTTGCTTTCAAGTTTTGCAAAGCTCGCATTCTTGATCCAAGAGCTCAGGTTTTGTGCAGTCAGCGGCCGCGGGGGCCGAACCAGCGCAGCAATTTCATGAGATTCCCTTCCTTGCCTAGCCGGCTTCGATAATGAACTACTCTCTGTGCTTGATAAGCTTTCCAGAGATCGTGAGGAAGGATTCCCCTTTGATACATTCTGCTTTGACCCGCTGACACTTGGTGAGGTACCCGCGTTACGAGTTGCCCTTTCGTCCGTTGTGCCATCGCGTCCACGTGCCGAATAAGACTTAATTGGCAGCGAATGATCTGATACGGTATCGCTTTTGGAGGAAGTCCCAGAGAGTACTTGCTTCTTCGAACTTTCGGAAATAATGAACTTCGACTTTTTGAATGCTGGGAGCTGATTTGTCCCTCGTGAAGATGGCGGATTAGAAGCCGACTGAAGAGACGCAGGAGAGCTTGAACTTTCCAGAGCTGCTTGCGATCTCTTTTGAGGAACAGAAGTCTGAATATCGGTCGAATGTTTCGCTTTGTCTTTGGTTCCTGGAGGAACAACTGACTGATTAATCGGTGCGGGTTTCGATTTCACAGTTTTGTTCGGCACTACGGAACTTTCATTCGGATCCAATAAATTTGGTGTGCCAACAGGAGTTGACGTGCCAGATGCAGGCGCAGAAGTTGCTTCAGACATTGTGGCTGGAATTTTCCGTTTAGAAATCACCTTGTTGACGCCATGTTGTTGCTGTCCTGAACCTGCAGTGGAAGTAACAGCTTCAGATGTGTTACTAGACACAACGCTTCCGCGACGAACACGATTTAATGATTGATGCTGAAAAGGATAACGAGCTGGACTGGATGCTTCATCAGACGATTTCTGATTAGGTAGCGACCGGCTTTTGGCTCCGGACTCTTTCGAAGATGAAGTGTACTGCGGTGATATCGGTAGTGCGGACTGAATCAGCGGTTGCGAAAGACGCAGGTCATCCAAACTGGTGCTACTGCTGTTACTGCTATTGCTGTTGATTTTGCTCTGGGTTTGGGGTATTTTGGGTGTTTCATGCTCAAGGGAAGTTTGCTGTTGGGGGCCACGAACAGATTCCATTTCATAACGCTCCACTAAATGGCGAGTCAAAGCATCCTGCAGGACAAGCTGGGTATTTTGATTAGGGACATCATTGAAAAATTGGCATCACCTTCTCTTTTTCTAATTGCATCACGGTCCGTTGTAGCGTCATAATTTGACCTGCCATGCTTGAAACTTTACCAAATTCATCCCCAGTACTACTTGAGCTCGCGGCATCATCATTGTTTCCCGTGTTCGGGTTCTGCCTTAACATTTGCTCTTTTTCTGCAAGGAATTCGCTGCTCAATCGCTCAACCTCAATATTCAAATGCACAACTCGCTCCTTTAGCTTCTTGTTTTCTTCCTTGGCGAGAGTCAACTCATTATTTGTTTGCTGGAGAACGATCCGGGTAGAATCCAGATTTGCAACTGCACCATCCCGTTCTGCAACTGTTACGGCATGATTTGCTTTTTCTGTGTTCAAGTCGTCCGAAACTCTTCGCAATTCGGCCTTTGTGGTATCAAGTGTTCGCCTGACCTCGCGGTCTCTTCCAGAGCTGGAAGATTCTGCAGATCCTTTTTCCAGTTTCTTCAACTCAGAACGTAATCGGTCGTTTTCATCCAGAGCGTCTGAATGTTTCTTCTCAAGTTCTGCGAACTTTTTCTCAATCGCAAGTTTAGTGGATTCGATCTTTGTCATTTCCTGTTTTTGTGACTTAAGCGCATCAGAAAGCCGTTTGATATCAGCACGTAGACTTTTTATCAGGGATTGATTCGAGGTGTCTGGTCAAAGAAAGTCATTTTTTAGTTCACATTCAATATTTTTCGGAAAAAAATTTCAAATTGAAGGGTCAAGCCCACAGGCTCCGAAGAGAGGCAAAGTCACCTTGGGGTACCGCAGACGAAGATTTTTGAAGTGCATTTAGTCGGGATATCATTGCATCTTTTTCTTTTAGCGCAATTTGGGCGACTTCGAGTTTTTTTCTGAGATCTGATTCCAGCACACTGACAGATGAAATCGCGGAGGCAGTTATTGCACTATGCAGAGGCTCATCCTTGGTTGCGGTTTGTAAATGTTCCGTCACAGGATGGGAACTTGATAGAGACAAAGAAGGGTGTGATGAAACGTCAGCAGTCGGTTTCTTTCCCTGCAGGGACCCCTGAGGGAATATTGGAGTTGCCACAGTGTTAGAGCTTGCGTAGTCCTCATGGATGCTTTCAGACGATCGCGAGGAGGAGGAGTCGGTCGTTGATGAGGATGCTGATGAAGAAACAGACGAGTCTCGCCTCCGTCGACGCGCCGTGTCTGGCGAAATCCCCATAGCTGTGCTTGTCAGGGAACGGGGACGCGATAGCTGGCTGGCACCAGAAGTAGCTTCTGAAAAGGTGGTAGAGACTGCAGCACCCGATTGGAGTCCAAGACCGGAGCATTCCTCTTCAATCTCCGCAAGAATGTCCATCCCGTCGTCATCGCTGTTGACATTGTTACTTTCAATCAGAGTGAACGCGTTGTGGTTGTTACTAGCGGAGCTGCTGTGGCTGTTGATGTCGTTAGTATTGAAGGCGTTTGCGTTGGGGTTGGCGCTGTCAGCCAAGAGCGCCAGCTCCACGTCCAGGTCCATTTCTAACTGTTGATTAGGAGAGCGACTGTGGCCGCGGACGGAAGGATGGAGGGCAGGATATGCTATGTAAGACAGGCGCAGCCGCTGTGGCAAATGGGTTTCAGCGTCAGCTGAGGATTCGATTAGAATCGCGCGCAGCCGGTCCTGGCACGCTCAATCACACAGCACCAGCGAGCACGTATCGAAGCTCCTTGCCCGAGGCATCAGCGAGCTCGCCTTCCGCATTCCCTGCACTCTCCGCAGCATCTACATTCGGCAAGCTGATTCCGACGCTTACGACTGACAGTCCTTCCAATTGCCCAATCAAGGCCTCCATTGTCCCTTGACTCTCACCAGTATGTTCCTCCTCGCGACTACTTGCCACCAGGTCTTCCAGCTGCTTCTCCAACTCCTCTGAAAATTTCGGGTCTCCATTCTCAGCAATTCTTTCGTTTCCTTGCATCAAGGCATTTTCAATCTCATCCTGTTGTCCGAGAGCATCCTCCAAACTTTCCATAGTATTTGTAACCGCTTCCAAAGTCATCCCTGGCAATGCCAGAATGTTTTCGAGCGTTTTTGTTCCAGCATCATATGCTGCCAAAACCTTGAAAAAATTATTCAAGAAGCATGAATCAAAGAACTTACTTCAACATCAGTTTCGGCCTGTTGGATCTTGGACAGTATTACTTCAAGAGTATGCAAAGTTCCGGTTCGTTTATCTAAGATCGCAGCGACTTCTCTTTTTTGTCTCAGATGAGCGAGTGCTCGGGTTTTCTGGCCTTCGCCAACAGCTGCTAGGGCAGATTTCGATAGTCTGAAAATTTCGATGGGTTTCAACAGAAGGTTGGCGACTGAAACTCTCTCAACTCGGAAACGCGGCTTTCAAGTGCCCCAATCTGCTTTTCAATGGCAGCCCGAGTACGAACAATTCGTAAAATACCAATATCAGCTTTTGTTATTTTGTTGGATGTAGCGTCGGTGGTACGCTGGAGGAATTTGACGAACTGTGGGTTTCCATGGCTATCGTATAATACGCTCGCTTTCCGTGTCACTTCGAGACACCGCAACATGACAAGCGTATCCACGCGCGTGAGATTCTCTTCGGCAGAGAGCCTTGCGACATCTCGCAAGTAATCGGTAGAGTAGACAGCCTCTCGCCGCACGCGGTTACAAACGCGGGCTGCAAGTTCCTGCCGCACACTGTCGCAGTCAGCTTCTGACACACAAATAATGACAAACGAAACGCACTTCGACCACCGCGGGAACAACTACACAATCTTTGAGCTGGTTGCCTTCCACATCCTCATCAAAGATACTGCCGAAACTGCCAATCACAGCAGTCATCACTCGCCATACGGTGCCGGTGGCAAATGCCAACGACGCATGCGCGAAAGCAGATACTCGATCCATGTTGACGGCGCCATCCACACTTTGTTCGTCACTGGTGACTGCTGAATTCACGCCGACAAGACCTCCACGCCTTTTGAGGTACAGAGTCGCCGCCATAAGCGTACCGGAGGACTTCATTGCTGCCTGTTGCACGGAAGTGGACAGTCAACACGAACGGTGCGGGAGGCGTTCCAACAAAGACGAGCCCCGCGTCACTCGGGGAAAGGGAAAGGTAAGGCGAATCGGATGTGCATCACCACAACTGTTTCCATCCCTAGAGGCGAAAGCCCTTTGCGGGTAAACTGTGTCGCCAGCGCCTCGGGTCGCGAGTCAAAGACCAGTTTGCACGAGTCCTCTGGTCCCAGAAGAACTCCGGCCTGTGCCGCGGCGACTATCGTTTTCGACCAGAACCGCACCCGCGACTAGTTGAAAGTGTGCTTGGATGAGTGGACGCCAATGTTCTCACTCAAACAATCCATTCGTACATCATGAACAGTCGGGTTCACGTCGCGCGGAGGAATTCGGGAAAATAGCGCTGCCATCCGCTCGTCCTTCGACCATTCCGGAATGCGAGCAAGAACTTCCTCCATATGAGTTGGGGATTTCTTTTTATTATTTATTTGGAAGCAAATCCTGTGAAGCACTTATCACTCAGCCGCTTCCGCAAATTTCCTAAGCTTCCCGGCAACACCCTGCTCAAACTTGAACTGCGCAAGGTGACTTCCCAAGCTTGATGTGATGCTATAGATGTTTGTTTGCAGCACTGCAAAGACAATCAACGGTCAAAACAAACCAAAAGGTCAAATTTACCGTGAACCGCTGCCATTGGTTCAGCGAGTACCATCTGGCCCTGCAATGAAACATCAAGGGAACCTGGATGTGCGGCAAAGGCTTCAACAGCAATGAGACAATTGATCAAGCACTCCAGCACCACGGGAATGTCACGGTGAATAGTTCCATATTTATCCTCTCCCCCAGCAGTAGCAGCAACGAGCAGTTTCGAAACACCTAAAAAGATACACAAACAAACAAGCTAAATCTGCAAATTCACAAGCGAAAGGCTTGCCTTACTTTCAACAGAGAGCTTGAACAAAGCAAAGTCGGCAAAAACTTCCTTTGCCACTTTGCGCATTCCATTTGGTTTCTTCACCCGCTGTTCATTTGTCTTCCACAGCCCTTGGAGAGTACCTTCAATAGTCTTCTGAATTCCACTAGCAGCAGAAGCGTCGCCATTTTTTTTCTGGGACTGCGCAAATAGTCCAGTGCTTGCAACTATATCGGCCCAGACTTTGGATAAGCCGCTGTCTTTGGCGACTTTAATGTTTTCGTCGGCTTGAAGGGACTCCAGCAGAAGACGTGCAGCACTGTTCTTTTCTGGTGACGGCTTCACAGCACCGGTGAGGACACGTGTCTTTTTGACTGGCGATGCCGCTACACCCGCCCGCAATAAACCATCGCGAGGGCCGCTGAACGATTGACTCGTGGAAAGATTCCAGTTTTCGCCTCCGGTACCAGTCCCAGTGCGCAAACCTTCATCACGCTTGGACCCTGTGCGGTCCGTAGCAGCAGAGTTGGCTACTGTGACAGCTGCGCATGCAGAGTTGCATCGCTTCTGTAGTGCTTCTACGCGTCGCAGACACGCCGCGGCAACTTCGATCCAGCGCCCCGAGTCTGCAACATCCATATCAACTCCGGCACCATTATCCACACCGATGTCGCCACCGAAGAACAAAGATGCCCGAACACGTACGCCAGCTTGCCCGGACGACATATCGGCGACTGCACGCAAAGCGCGCAGTGCGTAAAATCCGTCGCAAAGATCTCCACCGTTGATGGTTTTGCTGCCTGGTCCTGAACTCTCATCCGACCTGACGCGTGAAGCAATTGCACTGGCAATCGAATGTGAAAGTGCTGCATCTGCAGGAATCTCAGGTGGCATCCCATACACCGCAGACACCACCATGAACACCGTTTCCCATATTCCAACAATAAATGTTGCAGTACATGTGCATTCGATTACTGAAGCAAGATGAGACTTGTCCAAGTGAGTCAGGCGAAAGCGAGGTGTAATTGGTGTCAATCTGATGGTTTTTTGTTCGTTTTAATGCGAAATCGCACTGGAAATTTACAAATATTCCAACTCACTCGAAAAGCATAACGGCAACGCGAAAAACCGCGCGATAAAGAAAATTTCGAAGGACCGCAAAGTAAATAATGTGGTATCCCACCGAAAAAATTGCGGCCAGGCGCAAACTGCGCACAATATTGCGCGCAAAACCATCTCGGAGAATTGCAACAAGTGGTCTCTGCTGAAAATTAATTGTTCTGACCCTTCAGTTCCAGAAAGCTCACTTACATTGATGGTTGGTGCTTGAAGGACGTGCGACTTGGACAGTCGATCAGTTAGAGCATATACTACGGCCAGCGAAAGGAATGAAAAGGTCATATACACAAACTTTTCGTTCAACTGCTTGCTTCCGTATTTTCTGAAAATTCAGATGAAGATAAAATTCTATAGGAACCAACCCCATACCCTTCTGGCAATATCACAAAGGTTTCCCTCAACCATATTCTTCCGGCCAAAAGCCATGAATGTACAACAGTACCAAGTACGGATGAGGAGACCAAGCACACTGAGAGAAACCAAAAAAATTCCCTCGCCAACTTTCTGAAGTCTTGGTGAACGGCTGACGCGCATGGAGGACGAAAGGATGCCACATGATAAATTGCGACAGAACGAGACACCAGCGCAGATGCAATGCAAGCCATGGGTATGCGCCAAAGGGAAGAAACGGAAGCTCCTGCCAGGATATCGGGAAATGCCAGTACCAGAGTGGCGATAGCAGCACATGGCGCTAGCGGAGACGACAGATCCAGGCGTGTGGATTGGGCAGCGCGTTGACTGGACCAAGGAGGACATGATGCAACTGGTGTGATACCAGGAAGTACCGTGGCAGGAGCGGTAGTAGACGCGATAGCAGGGGCTCGAGCAACGGAGGCGACAGAATGTGGCGACACGGGAGGGGCGGGCATGAGCGGAGCGGTTCGGCGTAGCCGTAGACCCCCGCTCGTGTCGGCAGCTCCGGTAGCAACAGCGCGTGCATCCGAGCTGAGACCTGCCGCTACTCCTGCCGCTTTCATTCCCGCTGCTGACACAGATGCAGATGCAGACCCAGGCGAAGGCGTCGTCGGCACAGACGCGGGAAAGGCCGCCCCCATCATAATCGTCGCTTTGGTTCCACAAAAAAAACTACCTCGCCCACTTCTTTTCGAATGGTAGCGGCTGTCCAGAATAGAATCCTCACCATTTCTCGTGAATGCACCCTGTCTTGTTCGCTGTACAGACACAATTGAGTGTATTTAAACAAGCATCTCTTGATAGAGATGAGCAAGAACTCAAGTACTGCGAGAAAATGTTCCTCATTTTCTGAGAAACTGTTTTATGAATCTTTTATGAAATTACACAAAACAAAGTATTTTTTGGAGCCAGAGCACATTCATCTCCACAGTGACTACATCGATGTCGAGTTCAAAAAATGCATTTTCACGGAATTGTTATTTACATACAGGAATATTACGATTAGAGTATAGTTTCAATTATGGCTCTAAAATCTATTGAAAGTCTTCATTGTTAGCATACGAATGGGTCCAATGGAAAATTCTAGAAAACCAACTAAAACACATCGCACCAGAACACTCACTATATGGGCACCAAGTTCGATCCAGACAGTTTAAGCGAAATCCAGCAGCTACAGAAGCAGTTGGAAACTCAAAATAGTCTCATTTCCACCCTTCGACTTCAATATAATACCTCGAAAGTTCGGACGCTTCAGCTAGTCCAAACGAACAAAGAGCTCATAGAAATTATTAAATCGTATAGCAAGATGTCAGAGGAGTTGCGGAAACTTGCTCCGGGAACATACCTAGCTTTGGTTTCTGAGATTGAAAAACTTCTGACAAAGTACCGGAAAGCGAATCCAGAATTTCCAGAATATTACCCACCACCTGACGCTTTTCAACGTACAGCAGAACTGGGAATTTCCGTCTCAGGAAATACCGTCTCAGACATCGTTGTCTTCGAGCAGCTTGCCGACCAAAAGAGCTCGGCACTATTGTCCGATCATCATCACTTGAGCGCACTGCTTCTATTTCCTTTATTTAGCCAGTTTCCAAAATCCGTTGTTGAGGAGATATCATCTAGATGTTTCGAAACGAAACGTCGAGCAGGTCAATTCATTGTAAAGAAAGGAGACAAGGGCGCAGAGATATTTTTCTTGATCGAAGGAACTCTTGCAGTAATAGTCGATGGAAAAGCTGTGTCAACATTGCAGCCGATAACGTTTTTTGGAGAGCTTGGCCTTTGTGAGTTTGACCCTTTGTCCGCAACTAATCCCGTTCCGCTGCGTCAAACAACCAGTACTGGAAACCTACAGAACTGCTACCGTTGTGGCCAAAACTGACTGCACTATAATTGTAGTTACCAAAATAACAGTTGATAGTGCTGTTGCTCAAAGTATGCAGGCGCGCGCGAAATTGGCGGAATTCGCTTCAAATAAAGAAGACTGGTGGAATAGGCACAAATATGTTCAAGGACACGACAAGTTTGGTGCGGAATTTTCCGTTGATCTTGTGCGACCTGGTTTGTCGAAGCTGGAAGTTTTTGCTTCCGCACCTGACCCGCTGCTCGATATGCTTGCAATGGCTATCAGATACTTTATTTATGAGCGTGGGCAGCTTGTCGTGAAAATGGATGATCCTTCAGAGGCTATTTACTTTATGCACTGTGGTACTGTTGAGGTCGTCGGGCGCAATGGGGAAGTCCACGCAGAATTAACAGCGGGAGCATTTTTTGGGGAAGTTGGAGTGTTGCTAAATGTACCCAGATCTGCCTCTATCCGCGCCAAAACAGAGAATGTGTACGCGTTTGCGCTTTTCAAACAGGAAATGGATTCGCTTGTTTGCAGTTACCCAGTCTTGAAGGAAATGTTAAATTCAGCAGCAAAAGAGCGGATGCTTATGGTTCAAAAACAGAAGAAAGAAAAAGCCGCGGACACCAATGACGAAAATGTAGTTATCAGCGAACTAGATATGGAAATCGCCGGGCAATCCCTTGCAAAGGTTCTTTCTCTATAAAACTCTTGTCTTGATCACCAGTTTTTCTTCCAGATCGGCATGTTTAAAAAAATGGAGAAGTCAGTAATGTCGGAGCTTGCCCTGAAAATGATTCGTAAAAGTTGGGGAAAAGGAGAAAACATAGTCACTTGCGGCGATAGAGGAGAAAGCATGTTTTTCCTGGCTGCTGGTACGGCAAACGTAGTTACAGAATTTGGTGAAGTGATAGACTCAGTGTCCGGGCCGAATGCTTACTTCGGCGAAGTGGCGATCATTGAACTTGTTCCAAGAACTGCAACAGTGCAATGCACCAGCCCTTGCTCTACGTATGAACTGAGAAAGAAGGACTTTTCGGAAGTCCTTGACCGTTATCCTGATATGCGAAAACAAGTGTTTGATACTGCAGAAGAACGAATGCAGAAGGTAGAGTGCAACATCACTGTCCTGGCCGTTGACCCTGCGTTTTCTACTGTTTCTTGGTAGTACTTGATGCGAAATGTTCTGGCGTAGCCCCTCGGACTTCTGTTTGTGTGACGCAGTGTGTGGAGCTCCTTTTTTTGTTGATCCCCATGAACAAGACCGCGCCGTCAGGCGTGTCACTCTCGTCGCTCGCGTCGTCGTTACCCAGGCCTTCCCCCGGGAACACTCCAATAAACACGCCAGTGGGCATGGGTGATCATCTGGATGCCTCACAGGCATACACTCCGCCAACCGGTTGGTTCTACTGTGCCCTCAAACCTAGTGCCTTTGGTGTGCCGATTATGGCTGATGTTATTTGGCCTCGTCCTTTGCTTTCTGTCAGCGCGTCTGTGTGTTGCAATGGTTGGACTTCCAGGTGAGCGGCTAACTATCGTTCTAAACAAGGACTATCGCGTTAATCCTGATCAACTAATACTTCGTCCTCCGGATTTCCACAGCAAGAGGCAAGACATATACTGGCCGGAAAGTTGCCCGCTATCTGTCTTGGCTCGGACACCCGTCGGAAATCTTCAACGTCGGAAACTACCGGCGCAAGGTGGCAGGGGCAAATCAACCGCATGTGTTCTTCGATCCTAACAATGCCGAGTCGCTGCTAATCCGTCAGCAAATCGCTGATCTGGCGCTGGATGACATGTTCAACTGGTTTAGGGACTTGGAGAACAAAGAAGAGCGGGAGAAAGAACAGTTCCGTCTGGATTCGATTTCCATCCGCGAAAGCATTGCCAAAGACACTCCAGGTCCTGCATCATCACCTTCTTCTGCTACTGTTGTGAAAGGCCCGACGCATCGAGCATCATCTTCTACATTTGTTTCTCAGAAAACAACTTCGTCACCGTCGCTGGCGCCAAAAATCGCAGTCAAAAAGAGTCAAGTCGGCGCCGCCCGTGTTGCGATATGTAAGCTATGATATTGAATGTTTAATAGAAAGCAATTCATTCGCTTCCTTTAAAACAGATGACGCCACAAACTCCACAAAAGATCGCAGACAGAACATTATCGACAGATGCAAACGTGAGAACGTTCAAGTGATGTTTGTTGAGAGTATTTGCGATCAAATGGATGTTATTCTGGAGAATATCAAGGAGGTTTTATCATTTTTCGTTCTCGTTGTTTTGCGAAGAAAATAATCGATTTATTCATTCAGGTGAAGTTATCGTCTCCAGATTATCTTGATGTACCACCAGAGCAAGCTGTGAAAGATTTCATGTCCCGGATTTACCATTGTAAGTTATTAAAGTTCTTTTTCTTTTCAATTTTTTTCCCCGTTTTTGGAAATTTGAGAACTGCCTCAGATTCAAAAACTTATGAAACACTTTCACGAACTGAAAATGGAGGAGATATCTCCTTTGTCAAGCTGATTAACGTTGGTGAACGGGTGCTTGTGAACAATGTCAGGGGGCACATTCAGTCCAGAATTGTGTACTTTTTAATGAATCTCAATATTGCGCCCCGCTGCGTTTACTTTTCGAGGCACGGAGAGAGCATGTACAATGTTGAAGGAAAAATTGGTGGCGACGCCGACTTGAGTCCAAGGGGCTGGCAGTACGCGATGAAACTTCCTGAATTGATTTCCAAACAACTGGAGGACGTTGGAAAGACTGCAAAAGAAGCCGAGAAAGGAGCAGAAGAAATGACTTCTGCCTGGAAAGGTTGGTTGAAAGGAGAACAGGGGGCGAAGGTCAATACTGGTGAAGCTATTAAGAGGATTCCTGAAGAAGAAGGGGGAGATTCTATCTTTCCTGCTTTTGAAATCGATGGACTTGATGAGAGGAGGCACATTCCCGAATCAAAGCCTGCATTGACGGTTTGGACGTCTACTCTAAAAAGGACGATTCAGACTGCCTCCAATTTGGCTTATCCTCAATGGCAGTGGAAAGCACTTGATGAGCTCGACTCAGGAGTTTGTGATGGTTTGACCTACGAAGAGATCGAAGAGCGGTATCCTGACGATTTTGCTGGTAAGTCGCAAAGCCCAGGTGTTGACATTTATGAACTGGAAACAGCACGCGACGACGACAAGTACAATTACCGGTATAAAGGAGGAGAAAGCTATGCCGACCTTGTGAGACGACTAGAACCAGTCATTTTGGAGCTTGAGAGACATCACGAGCACAACCATCCCATTCTGGTAGTTGGACATCAAGCGGTTTTGCGAGGGTTGTATGGGTACTTCATGGGATACAGTCACGAAGAGCTGCCCTATGTGAAAATACCGCTTCACACAGTCCTGAAGCTGACATTCAAAGCCTATGGATGCATTGAAGAAAGGTGAAGTGGATTACTGATTTTTCTGACGGATATTTCCCCAGATTCAAGGTAGATATTGAGGCGGTGGACACTCACCGGCCCAGGGCACACTCGCCATTACTGAAGCAGGCACTGGTGGGAGAACCGATCATGGAGGGAACAGAGGGATATGCGCCAGGATTTACGCATCTGAGCAAGAACTAAAAAGCGGCAGTCATTGTGTGAAGTTGGCAGTGGTCGTGTTGAGTTGGGCGAATTTGCCTGTTTTGGTTGATAAAAAGAACGAAGAAGCCAATGCCAAATCAACGGCCCGCCATAATGGTACAACGTTCGGAGTTTGTCGACATCACGGCCCTGGTGGACACTGCCACAAACGGTGGGTCTTGCCCCTTTCGCACACAGGATCCGTTGATTTGCGTTGCCCGGACAGATATGGGGCGATCTCAGATCCTGATGGCTCCCAACTTCTCGCTGTACGATGCTATGATGGCCCTCGAAGTACTACCAAGCTCCGATTTAGATTTGGTTTAATTCTTTCTCAGATTATGGAGCCACGGATGGACTCTGGAATGTTACTGCCATCCAACCCCGCACCCCGGTGGTCTGTGCTTCACGCACAAACAATTGTTCGATTTACAGGAGGCGAAATACTTGGCATTGTTGATCGTCTCCTGTCAAAGACCGTGAGCTGGCTGCTCGGCGCGCATCTGTCGCAGACCGTCTTCACTTGTGTCCTTGCTCATAACCCCCACGCATGCAAATCCGCGCTCGTTCGCACCCTCATTATCGCCCTGCTAAAATCCACCCACAAGATGAAGACGATTGTCGAATCTGCGCGTGTAGTTGAGGTTTGTCATTGATGTTTGCTGTTTTCGTGACTGGGTCTAATTTCGTTCTCCGGTAGGACGATGAATTTTTTGGGTTCCTTCCCCATGGATTTAGCCTTGCAAATGAAGTTGCGGACTCTGAAGCTTTCGAAGACCTAATGCGGGCTGAAAACTCAGTTCAATCTCAGATCAGGTCAATGGAACTCGGAAGCTCAGGAGAACTGAGTACAAATGATTCAGAAGTTGTAGACGGAGATGAACTCGCAGCTCCTGTGTTCTTCGAAGATGAGATCGAGTCAGACAGAAGAAAGCAATATTTGGAAGCAATTATCGCGAGGATACGATTTGTAAAGGTTATCTCCTAGGGCTACCTATCTAGTGAACTTAATTTTTCTCAGTTTTTTTTGTCGTCCCTTGTTTACGTGGCAAAACAAAACCACGATAGCGCCAAAAAATGCCTCGCTCAATGCCTTGTGCAAATTAATGAATGCAAATCCAGCCTCAATTTTTCAAAGGACATGGGAATTGCTTTTGATACATTGGTAAATCGGAAGTTGATGAGTGATTCTCCTCCGCGCACTGTAGTTGAACCCGAATCGTTGGACGCTGCGTATGAATCGATCAGAATCATTGTCGAACATATTTTGGAAGTTATGAATATGTTGACCGCAAGTGGATCTGGCGAACCTGGATGGGATGACGTACTTGTAAGTTTTTGGAGTTGAAACCCTTTTCTGAGTCTGCAAGTGTTGGTTCAGACTTTTATTGCTCGATTTGGATCGCGTAAGAATCGACCAGGTCCCCTTGAACGGTCAATATTAGTGGTTAGTTGAGATTGGATCTGGCGATCTTGACTTCCGGTTGACGAAAAAAATAAGTCATCATTCACGTATGATCACAAGCTCCATGGACGAACTCGATTTCATGATGTTCTTGTGTCCTCCGTTATCAAAGCATACCCTCCTACGGTCGACATCTTTTTCGCACCGACTGCAACACCAGCTATGATTGAATGTGTCCGAGAGTTTTCCTTGAATATGGCTGGAGAGGATGAATCTGCAACAACAAACGCTCATCCAAACCAGTCTTTCAATCTAGGTCTTCTTGAAAGACTGATTGTTGTCTTCGGTGGCTATAATCGAGCCCTAGTTCGGCGAAATATGGCAAAAATTGCCAGAGAGTTGGAAAGTGCGCAAGCATCGTTAGAAAGGTTTGAAGCTGCCATGTATGCAGCAAATGTTAGCGTTGCTTCAGAAGGAGAAGAGGTTCGCAGAACACAATACTTGGTCAGACTGACTTTCACACTCAGAGTCATCCATTCTACTTTTCGTCCTGGATATACCAACTCAAGTTGTGGACTCTTGAGACGTATCTTTTGATGGGATTCGAGCAGGAATTATACAGTGAATTCGAGTACCCGATGGTTCTTTGGTTCGTAAAGTCTGCGAGAATTTGCGATGTAACTAATATGTATTTGAAACATTTCAGGTACTTGGATCGTGTTTACGAATTTCAGCTTGTAAATATGGCTAGGTCGAAGAGCGCGTTCGACAAGCCGGGAATTTCTGTTTTAGAACTTCTCTGGCAATTCCAACAGCAATCTGACAAAAATTTAATATCAAACTCATCGAGAAAAAATTCGCAAAAACAAAGATCCAATTTACGGCCTGCACAACGTATCGACGAATTTGTATCAAAGAGTTTGTCTTCCATTTCGGTACGGGATATATATGAAGCGAGGGTGATGGTCCGACAGCTTGTTATACGTGGCAATCTGCTATTTTCATTCGCCACAGTGAATGCTGGATTAGTTCGACAACCTTCCGGACCAGCCACAGCATTTTATTCGCCTGAAGTCACGTACAACCATCGGTTTAAGTTGTTTCTTGAAATGGGCAGCCCGACACCCCAAGGATATAGAGAGTATTCCTCAGCCGACCGCGTGTTTCGGGAATATGGGGCAAGATTGTATAATGGCGCCATATCATCGCTGAACGATTTTCTTTGTTTCTTGTAGACATCGAATTTGCTGGAACGGGCAAAATTATTTTTCGACGAGGGCAGACAGCTGTGCGAGTTTGCCGAAGCATTCAACAAACGATTTTACACAGCCTCAACAGCCACAGTGGCTTCATCAAAGGTTATCACGTCACCCGCAAGTACCGGAGCTTCAGAAGTAATAAACGCTGCAACAATATCGGCTGATGATACGAGCGCTGAGCTGCGGCAACTGTTGCGCTCTTGCATAGACGGCAGTGTCACGGTTGCGAAGCTTCTTGGTGATGGCACCGCTGAGATTGCATGGACGCGTGTGCTTGGCGAACGGGCTGGGGCAGGACAGCGAGTGTTTGGATATTCTGAAGGTGGTCAATGGTACATAAACAAAATTTAAGAGGGAATTGGTCGGAAGTTGTATTTGATTTGGAACTTTGGACCTCTGTGATAATCATCGTAATTTCTGGAGCTCGTATTGTTCTTTCTCCGCGTCTTCAATGGTCTTCATGTTCCCACGAAGTTTGCTTTCCGTCTCTTCCCACTCGGTCGTTGGAACTGAATCGAAAACGATTCCAGCACCAGACTGGCAATGTACATGACCATCCTTAAATATCATGCTCCGAATAGCAATGCATGTGTCCAAATTTCCACTGTACGAGAAGTACCCAACACTTCCTGCATAAATTCCACGCTTTTCCCCCTCCAGTTCAGATATAAGAGTCATAGCACTGATCTTGGGCGCTCCTGAGCTGTAAAGAGTGATATCAGGAGGTCAATGCCGGCGTGAGTCAAAACTTACACAGTGCCTGCCGGAAAAATTGACCTGAAAGCATCGTACATCGTCTTGTCTTTCCGCAAAGTTCCACTAACGTGACTAACAATGTGCATGACGTGCGAATAACGCTCAATGTGCATGAGTGAGTCAACATTCACAGTGGCTGGGTCACACACGCGGTGTACGTCGTTTCTTCCCAAGTCGACCAGCATAATATGTTCAGATCTCTCCTTCAAATCGGCCAGAAGATCTTGCGCAAGCGCATCGTCCAATTCTTGAGTTGCTCCTCTGGAAGGGTTGATTGTTAGGTTTTGCCAGAGGTCGATATGAAAAACTTAAGAACCTTATTCTCGTTCCAGCAATCGGGTGCGTGTATACAGTCCCGTCCTGAACTTTGACCAACATTTCAGGAGATGCGCCAACCAGTTGGAAGTCTTGGAGATCAACGTAAAACATATAGGGTGACGGATTTATAGATCGTAGCTTTCTGTAAGCATTAAAAGGATGCAAATCTGTTCGTTTTGTCACGCGCTGCGACGGTACGGCTTGAATAATGTCGCCAGCAACAATGTGCTCCTTCAGCTTCGTTACGAACCCTTCGTACTTCGCTTGCCCAGTATTTGAACGCTTTTCGGCGCCAATCGTGGTAATGGGCCGCTGAATCGGAAGCGGCGTTTCGGGCTCCTGGATAAGGCGACCGACGATAGAAGCGATGTCGGCTTCGACACGCGCAAACTCCTTGGCGATTGCGGACTCAGACATGGGAGCATCAGAGGGAGCGCATGAAAAGTGCGAGATAATCTGGATCTTCTGGTATAGGTGGTCAAACACTACCACCGTGTCGCAGAACATGAAGATTGCATCGGGGATGTTCAGAGGATCTGCGAGACCCGGACGATCGGTCTTGGGTTCAAAGTATCGGACACAATCGTAAGCTATATACCCGACGGCACCACCTTTTTTTTTTTAAGGTGTTAGTCTTCGACTCAGCATTCTTCTACTGGATCATCGTACCTGTGACAGAATGGGCACCGGCAACATTCACTAACTTGACACTTGCAAGCTCGTCCTCTACGGCGCGAAGTGGATCTGATCCTGTCATGCTGGCGACACGACGAGGAGCTGCTCCGAGTAGCGAGAAGCGACCAATCTTCTCGCCACCAGCAACACTCTCGAACAAAAAGGAGAAGGGCATAGAAGCGCCGCATGTCAGGCGCAGATACGCCGAGACCGGCGTTAACAAATCGCTAGATACCGTGCGGAACACGGGAATCTTCGTAGTGCGACGGGGATCGCGCTCTTGCGCAAGGAGATCTGCAACAGCGGCGGCGGATGCGGGAACGAGCGGCGATGCCATTGGGACGATGATTCACGACGAATCAAAATATTCAAAATAAATTCAGTCTTCCTCGGCCATTGACACTTTTATAACCACTGCTTCAATCTATTATATCTCCGCATAGCACGGAGCTGACGCTTCCAATACACAAAGCATAAAAAGGCTGCGTAGAATGTCAAATATGCCTAGAACGACCTTGATTCAGCTTGCAATGTTCTTACGCGCCACCCAGATCGTCTGGTGCACTTCTCTCAACCCCATAACACCAATTTCAATTTGCTAAAAGAGGAAGACCGTGCCGAAGAATGGACTGTCAGAATTCGAGATACGACCTAATAAAGTGCACATGGCACCCGAGCAGACCAGACAACCCTATGATGTCTTCTGATTTAAGGCCCTAATAAATAGTGTGAAAGTACGCGTGCAATTATTGCGCATGAAGTAATAACAGATTTTTTGGAATGTCCACCACCCCAACGTTGTTCTGGTCAGAGAACTAATCTCGTCGAGCAGCCATATTCATTCGAACTGACCTTTTCGGGTTCATTCAGGAGCGCATTTCCTGTTGGATATCGCACCACGACCCCTGTGGATTATTTGAAATTTAATACGTCATACTCATTATATGTCTCGATAACGACGGTTAAACATCTATTTCTTGGTAGATTAATATTGTTTGACAACAGGCATCGGGGTCTCTATGTGCGCAATGCACAAGTGAACTTTCGAAAACTGGCGGTTTTCCGCTGTTGATGTACGACGCTATCGGCTCATCAGAGATCATCGTGTTGCGAACGAATAGTCTCGTATGGAATGACGGCTATTGGATGGCCGACTTTACAACAGGATATGCGTCAGGCGTTGTGGACTTCAAAGTAGACACTGCTTTTTTCACCGACCAGCTGGCTATCGGCCTTTTAGAAGCTGGTGCATTCAGATTGTCTGTTGGATGGGTTTCCCATGTTGTGGTTAGTCAATGGTTGATAAATTATATCCAACTTGCAATTACAGTCTGAACTTGGATTCAACGTTGATTCTGTCACATCGCAAATATCCAATGCATCACCGACTCTTTTTGTGGTTAATGGAGTTCCCGGCAGCTCCACAATTTCGATAGGTTCATTGAATTCCGGGTCCTCATCGACAGCGTCCTCTCTATTGCTTTCGAACAATCATTTCACCAAATGGACTTCGCTTCCGATATCAACTAGCTTTTCAGACGAAAATGTTTGCACCACAAATGGACCATACTTTAAATCAGGCGGAGCGTTTTCCGATGCCCTTTTGTTGAATACCGCGAACGGAATCATCGGCGCATCCAGTTACTACTCATCGGTTGAAATAGTTTTCATTTTGCACTTACTGAAGTTTCCTTTCGAACAGACGACTCTGAATTGGCAAAAAGTTCTTCCGCAGTGCATTTCATACCTTGCATTTCCTCAACAACGTTTCGCAAGTAATTTGGAATCTAATTGCTACCAAGCTATTGCAATCGGCAGTGGGTCAAATTTTGGCCGTGCATGGATTATCCAAGGGTCCAACATGCTGAACACATCGGAAATATTAAATTCAGCAAATCAAAGATTCCCAGGCTCTATTGGATCCCCGTCCGCTTATTTTATCGCTGCGTCATTTTCAACGACAGACTGTGGCTGTATTACTTTTTTAGCAATTGTAGAGACTGTTTATCAATTGGTCGCTTTCAAAGTAACTGGATGGGTCCCACTCTGTTATTAAGATTTTACTCACATTTTAGGAAGGAACATGGAACGTTTTGTTTGCATTTCCTCAAGCCATTTCTTTGACTACCGCTGCCTTTTCTCTAATATACAGTGGCAGAGCTTCAGCAGGCACCACCACATCGATAATCTTATCTGATATGTCTTATCATGCCACATCTGGATCGGATTTGTTTATTTGGGGCAATTCTTTGTTTTACAGGTTCGTCAGCAGTAAATTCGCTTCGCAAAAAAAAAAAAAAAAAAAATAAGCGCCTGAACAGTCCTGATGGAGGGTCAACCATTCTCTTTGTGACGGCATTTTCGTCCAGCTCAACAACTGTAACTAGTTTTACAAGCTCTACTGATGGATCATTCGCTTTCATTACCTCTGACAACATCGTAAGTCATTTAATGATGAACAAACTATAGAACAAATATACGCCAGGAATATGTCGGTAACGTCGCTGCGAAGACAATTACTCCAGTTACAGCATCCCGCACGGTTTCGACAAGCATTTCTTATCGTCCCTACTTTCCAATGTCAAATCAGCTGGGAGAACTCACCCTTACACTTTCGTCATCCACATTTTCTGTACAGTCGTCCGTGATTGACAGGGCATCTATTTTTTCGTTCACAGCTCTGACCACTCCGGCAGCACGTTGCCCTTACTCCCGCCTTGCATTCAGGATTCCGCAGAACGCACCCAACATTACGCGTAACTTAGGTGATTTTGGGTATCAGGATCTGCCCTCTGTTGTGTATCTTGATTCACAAGAGCGGTATGAGTTTTCCGTACTGGTGACGCCAGCTGCTGGGTGGTCTGCAGAGAACGTCACACTCGGATTTGCAGTCTTAGGCGGCAGCGCCCTTAGATCACCACTTGTGCGGTTGGAGATAGCACGTTCTGTGACCGACTGTGGCGACGTTTTATACGATGTTTCGATTGTCGATTTGGGGCGAGCATATATTGGCGCAGACAGTGGAACCAACTTGCAAACGAGCGTAGTTCGAATTCTAGGCAGCGCCATCGGATGCTTGGACCTTGTTGGGCGATCGTGGAAAGTGGGTGTCGACTTGTTTGATAAAAATTACTTAACGCACCTTCCAGTCGTCCATTTTGCACCAAATCGTCGTTTACTCCGGGTGTGCCCCCTACCAGATTATTCAACTAAATTTGACAGACTTTGCGACGCAATATTGTCCTGATGGTGCCCAATCATTACCCTGCTTATTTTACCCAGAAAGTTTGTCGTTTCACATCACAACCAGAAATTGACGACACGTTGCCAGCATTTCCGATAAATTTTTCCGTATTTGATTTAGTATCAAATTCATCAACGCAATATTCCGGCTTGTATTATTTGCGTATTACCGCTGCTGGGCCGTCCAGCCAGCAACTTAACATGTTTTCAAATGACCAACTGGACTTATTCAACCCTCAAAACTCGACAAGTTCGTCATCATCATCTACAAGTCTGATATGGGTGGGTTCGACAGATGCAACTTTGACGTGAGTAGCCACGTCTGGTTTCTACTTAAGATTTCTCTCAGATGGGTTTGCCAAAAAGGCTCCCCGTGCTATTCAATCCTTCCCCAATATTCAACAACTCCATATATTTATTTCCAATTTCAAATGTTAACCGTAGCCAACGCAACATCGTACTGCCGTTTGGAGACTAACTTCACTGTGCTTCTTTATGGATTGCAAGTATCATTTGAAACATCAGCTATGGTAACGCTGGGGGCGACAAGTCTTTTGCTTGCAGTTGTTGCTGGAGTTGTGATTCTGAAAGGTATCACACAAAAGAAGTGGCGATGGAGTAACTTCAACAGAAAGAGAAGAAAGGAAGTGTTTCCGGAAAATTCTCCGCAGGACAATTATACTCCCGGAGGGAGTGGAGACACTGTGGTGGCGAACACTGAGAGGGGGCCCAAATCGGATTCAAATCCGCAGAAGCGGGTGAGGCTGCAAGGCTATGATGGGCCTGTGAAGGGGGAAATTGGTGCATATAGACGTACCCCACGCAAGACTGCTAGTGAATGGCTTGATACGGTTTTAAGGCGTCGGTCTCTCTCGATATTTCGTGTTACACCGACAGTCGAGGGCCTCAACCATGATGAAATGGAGGAAGCAAAAATGAAGTTTCAAGCCCCAGTTGCCGAGGCCGTTGGCGCCTTCAAAGCGAAGGCGGCCTCTGCTGGTGGGGATGCGCCATGGTCAAAAGAGAAAAAAGCAGCTGAGGCCGCAGAACGGCAAAGGCTCGTTGAGGAGCATTTGCGCGGATCTATGGAGCTCGTGGATGCTTTACGAGAGATTGAACGCAGAAAAATTGTTGAACGTGAATGATGAAATATATTCTCTATCGCTCTCATCGCTGTGCTTATGAAATGTCCACGAATACCCTTTTCTCTATCTGGCAAACCCAGTTCATTCTTCGTTGACGCTGTTAAGTCATTCTTAGTATCAGGATTACTTGAAATTTTCCTGCCGAAAAAAAAATAAGTGCATGTTTTAACGTTATGCTTAAATCAGAACTACTTCTTCCGCAGGCAGAGGAAAAGAAAATTTGAAGCAGGAAGATAATCGAAATCTTGTTCTAGTCTGTGTTCTGTGATTGCGCACAACCACTCTAAATTTTTACTCAATTTAATAAGGCGCTCGATGAAATGCGTTCAGAAAAGACCCAAAATGGAGACTTCATGGAAACGGCTTATGGCACTCTATGCTGTTGCAGTGTTTGCTTTGTCCACAGTCGCCGCAGCTGACAGTCCTTTCGGTGCAGTACGCTTATTGAACGTCGAACTGACTGCATTTTAGCATCGTATCCATCAAACAGATGTGGAGACTCCCAAAACGAAGCCATCTCTTCAATTTGTCCGGATATTTGTCCCTCCGGGTCTAGTACCGACTGCCCAGGAAGCCAAACATGTTTTATAGGATTGTCGTCTTACCCATGGTGATTAAATTAAACCTATAATTTCTTTACCACTCAGAGAGAATTAGTGTGACGAATACAACGGTTACAACGCCTTCAAGTACAAATACAGTTACTACGGATTTAAACGGTACAGACGTTGCCAATCTGCTTTTGCAGCTTGGAGGTAGTTCGTTGGCGAACGCTCTCGGCAGCAGTTTTCCCGTTTCAGACTTTTTCATCGACGACTTTACCTTGCCCATCGGTGGTGCCTCTTTGAGCTTCGATGTTGGATTTTCTTTTGAAGGCGGAAAATACAGCGGTGATTTCTCAGTCAGCGAATCTGACAGCACCATCTTCGCCTTGCTGACGTTTGCAAGCGGCTTTAGTCTTCAAGACCTCGCAAATTCGATTGATAGCTCATTATTCTCGTCTGCAAGTCTTCCCGCAGGTCTAGAATGGTCGTCGGTGTTGGGAAGCATTGCTCTCGGATCTGTTGGGATCCAGTTCTCAACGGGCGTCCACCCACAGGTATCCCAGATTCAAGTATCTGCCGTCTTGCCTGGAGCAACTCTTGGCTCAATCAAAAGCATCGACATTGAGGTTGCCTACACTCTTGTTCAAATTGATATCAATTTTGGCGATACTAAAAGTATTGGTTTCACTTTCTCTGGTGGAGTGAAAATTGGGTCTGAAGAATTCGATATTGTTCCTGCCGAGTCGCCGTCTGCAATCTTATCAACAACCCAATCGTTGGGGTTGAGCACATTCCTTTCAATTCTTTCCATCGATGTTCCTTCAAACCTTAACGGCGGCCTTTCAATATCTTCTGTAGAAATATTGTGGGATAACAGCACTTCAGCGCACATTGATGAAGTTCGTGTTCATTTTAACTATAATGCTGTTGTGGTCGTTCCGCTGCCAAGTTTCAACTCATCCGGGGTCATCAGCGTCAAGCCGCCATCGTATAAACCTGATTTTGAAATAACTTTTCAGTTCGACGTGAATAACATCCCGTTTCTCCTGGAAGGCACGAAGGAAGGCGACCAGCTTCAACTTACGGGGTACGAAGTCAATGCCTCAGATGTTATAAGCCTGGATGACGTAGTCCAAGCTGTCGATCCAAATGACACATCCTTTAATCCTATAACGTATTTCAAGTCATTGGTTCCTTCTGGCGTTCTTGATGTTATTTCGTTTTACGACGCCCAACTGGACTTTGTGGATACTGGATCTGACTATGCATTTGCATTCAGTGGCATAATAAACTTAGGAACCCTCCTCCAATACCCCGTTACTGGGCAAATCATGGCGGGTAAGTTTGGCGGAAAAGGTTTCTTGTCAGTTGGCGCAGTGAGTTCGTTCGGACTGATTGGAGAACTCATTGAAATGGCAACCGGGGATCCGAATACGCCGGGTGTGGACTTGATTGAAGCTTTTGATTCTTCATTGCTTGGTTTAGTTTTGTCTTCTGGACAAACATCGACGTAGGTTTCTTTGGATTTGATAATTTCATTGAGAATCTTTCAGAGATCCTGGATTCACATTCTCTTTGGAAGGTCCGTTGAATAACCACGGAGTCTCTCTCGTGGAAGGCTTAAATGTTCTGTTTGAGATTACCGCTCCCGATTGCACAAAAGTCAATCAAACCGTTTCTGCCGTCGCATGTCCAGTCATTGGACTCATTTTTGAAGACTCCAGCGATCCTTACTCCATTAGAGTGGGTCTTTCAAAAACAGGCATTTCAGTAGCCGGCGCCGGGCCATCCGCAAACTTCAATTTGAACAATCTCGCAAGCACTGCTGAGTCTGAAGGGAAAAAAGGACTGGATGCATTTTCAGTCACAGTGAATTCTTTTCAATTTTCACCCGATGGCGACCTTGTGGGTTGGTCACTCCGCTTTGACTGAATCAAAATTGATCCAATTCAAAAGCATCTCCAGAAAATGTCCAACCATGGGATGGATACAATGGAGTGAACCCACCGACGGCAGATGATCTTCCAAGTAATCTTGCCTTAGGCCTCAGTAAGTGGGATCACATGAATATTGTCACTGACATTCCATAGATATACGATATAGTGAAATTCCTGATTGCCCTCTATGTTCGATCTCTTCAAACATAGAACTTTATGTGGGTGCAAATATCGATGGAGTTTCTTCCACTTTGGTCGATATCGAAGATATAACATTCGAGATTGCACTTATTCCTCTGTTGGATATGGGCTCAGGATACGCTCTTTGGAGACTTGATAACAGGGATTTTGGCACCGATGACGGTTTGAATACTTTACAGGCATTTGCACCATTACATCTCATGCATCGCAGTTTGCAGCCCTTCCGGGTTATTCTTCCATGCTGAACAAGACGTCGATTTCCCTCTGGCTGATTATCTGTCGGAATACCTGCAAACACAATCGAAAGTGGAACCGATGGTGTTTGATGGCTACATGACTTTTCGCCCCCAAGACGGTCTCAATTCCATTGGCATCAGATGTAAGCAACACAGCAAAGGAAAAAAATTCTGAACGCAAAAATCCAGTCAATAGAGCCACAAGCTTTCTTGGCATCACAATTGAAACTGAAATACAATTTCAGTACAGTTCTGCGAATGACATAAACAGGCGAAAGCAATACTACAGCAATAATTCTCCTTGCCCAAGTCAGAGTTGTTCAAGCGGCACGTATGACTCACTCGGTTATTGCACCGCTATTTCAGTTTTTGATAAGTACATCTTGTATAATGCGGAATCTCAAGTTGTTGCTTTGTGAGTTTATAACAGTTGGAATGCTTCTGAATCCTCTTGTGGCCAGGGGTTTTGGAATAGATTCTATATTTTTTGGATTGGGCTCTGTCAGTGTGGAACTTGACAACATTGATGTCTTATTTGCAACGGACCCAGTGCACCCTGAAAATTTTTGTGAGTGGCTCGAAAGAATTTTCACCAAGTTTAATATTTTTGCAGTTGTGTACATGCATGCTGGCCTGAAAGTTCTCTTTGTGGAAGTTCTCGACGCCACTGTGGCCATCAGTGAATTTACAGCAAGCTTTTCCGTGGAAGCAAACGTGGAACTCGCATCCGTTACTGTTGAAGGCCAGACTGACCTTAGTTCGAGTGCTCTTAGTGCAGGAAACACAAGTGTCTCCCAAGTTCCTATAACCGACCAGAGATGGGACATATCAGTATATGTGTCCGTGAGCCCGTTCATCTCTGATGCCGCAGATTACGTTAAAAATGTGGCTTTAGCTGTTGCTAGTGACTGTGTGCACGTTTGGAATACCATAAAAACTAGTGTTTCAACGATTGTCAATGAAGTTGCTGATTTCGTAAGATTCTTGCCGATATCGAATTTTCCTTAACATTCCAAATCAATTTAGTTCAAACCAGGTGGTGAATTGAATGCTTTGGCAAACAAAGTGTCGGATTTTGCTGTGTCCGTTTTTGACGACATAAAGGACATTGTGGGCAAGATTGGAACCTTCTTGAACGACATTCTTGGCAGTACTCTCAAAGTTCTGGCTGATGCTGGTCAGAAAATCGCGAATGGGGACTGGGCAGGTGCATTTACAGAGCTTGGTAACGCAGTAGGAGATGATGTGTTAGAAGAACACCATGTTCCAATGGAAATTGACGTTCTTTTGTCAGGGCCAGCGCTCTATCTCACATTGGTCTGGGATCAAGCAGCCAAAATACTCAATTTGCCGGGTCCTACGACGAATATGGATGTCCGCAGTTGCAAGACATCACAACAGACTGCTTTGGGTAAGTGAAAATCGAAGGCTTCCTTGGCAAGTCAACTTTGGAGCAGAATATGTGCAATTTACTGTTATTGCGAATCGCACGCTGGAAGCAAATATAGCGACAGAACGTGTTTACAAAAATTGGCAGTAAAAGTACATTATTCTCAGTCTCAAGCTCAAATCGCACAAGCTCAATCCGGAGTCGTGTATGTTGCCATTGTTCAGAGGCAAACCAATTCACATTTTCTTTCAGCGACATTTCACAAAATGAAATTCTGCCCGGAATCGCCTATGTTGCTAATAATAATGCAACGTTTACTATTCCACCGGCAAATTCTACCCAAATCGCGGTGAACATTCCCAAAAATGCATCCAAAGATGCGGCAGAAAACGCGTTGTTTATTCAAAGTCAGACGGTTACTGTCAAATCTCCTCAGCTAATCAATTCCACCACTGGATTGGGCAGCACTACGTTTTCTTACGCTTTTACATCGATTGATTTGCAAGGCGACATTAATACTCTGAACTCCAGCCTAAGTGCGCAGTCCAGCGCATTCAAAGTTCTCTACAAGGATCAATTTTTGAATGGTCAAACACAGATAGATGCTGATTCAGCAAATCTTGCCGGATACACAAAATTGAATGATCCTGTTTTGAACACACCACCTTCGTTGGAAATATCTTGCACAAGCTCAATTCAGAATCTGACGGCAGCCCTCTACTCATCACACAAACCGATTTTGTCGTTCATTGAGCCAGAATGCAATTCCACTAACACCATCTTCACGGTAACTCCCACCGGAAGACAGCCTTCTGCAGCTGGTCAATGCCAAGCAGTTTTTGGCTTTACTTGGGTGGTCACTGATTCATGTGGGCATTCGAGCGTGAGTTACTGTTCTTTGTTGCCGGACCTGATATTTTTCTTCAAGACCCCAGTCTCGCAAACTGTGATAATCCACGAGCAACCACCAACTTTCACTTACATGCCTCCAGATATGACGTTGTCTTGCGAATCCAGCATTAACGTCACTCAGACTGGTATCCCCACAGTTTCAGGAGGATGCGGGTTTGATTCTGTGAACATCACGTGGGTGGATACTCGTGTGCCAGTCCAGGGACAATGCGGTAGTATTACAATTTACCGGACATTCACTGCAACGCAAAGCGGTTGCAAACTCACCGCGAATGCAACACAAATTCTCCAAATATATGACAAAACACCTCCGGTGTGGGCAACATTTCCAAATAATGGAACTGCTGATTTGTTTGGATCGGTTGGTCTGGAAAGAATTAATGTTTTGATCAGTTTATTTGCAGGTCGGAACCGACACTTACGGTACTCCTACATCATATGACACTTGTGGAAACGCACCAGTTCGCTTGTCGTTTTCCGATTCTTATTTATATGATGCCTCATGTGCTGCTGACAAGCGTATCACCCGAACCTGGAAGGCAGTCGACACGTGTGGGAATACGGCCGTAAGAAACCAAACAATTAGTATCCACAACTCCAACCACCATATCGGAGATGCAGCGCTTGCGTCGACATTTTCTGCCTTCGATACCAACTTGATTGGGACAGAAATAGACGGTCAGATAGTGTCTGAAGGCAACGTTTACGGAGATATTGTCAAAATTACTCCTGTAAGAAACTGCTCATACACTCCGTATGATATCAATGCGGGAGGAGAAATTATTCTGCTGTTTGAAAACCATGTCAATGCGACGGAGCATGCCCCGTCACCGTACAGTCTCAACCGTATGCAAACAAGCACAGCGATGCTATCTTTTTCTCGCCAACTTGTGGCCCTTGCAGGATTCTCCTTCAACCAAGGTCCCAAAACTGTAAATTGCACAAGTGGATCAACGGACAATTCATGGACAGCAGCCTCCGTAAATGGACTCGTAAATAGTGTTGGCTCTTGCAATGCGACCAGTTTCTACGCAGGAAACTCAACTGGACAAAAAAGTCGTTCAGACAATTTGTTCAGTTCTAAATGGTCATGGACTGGCATTGACCCTTATTACAATATATTTCAAATTGCGGATCAGGACGTTTTGGGCCCCGGGTTGGCTCTGAACTTCAATATCGTGGCGCCATCAGGATCGATTGTGATTATCAATTTAAATGATAGACAATTTCAGGATATACTCCAATCTCCAGAGATAGTTTTTAATGTAACTGTTTCCGAGAAGGTGAATTCCAGCTACCTGTGTTTGTCGCAATTTATCTAAATATTTTTTTCAAAGTCCATTATTTGGAACGTCAATGCAAAGCACGCCTTTGAGATCGATTTTCTCGGTGGAAAATGGCCTGGGACGATTTTTGCGCCAAATGCTAGCATTTCTTTGACCGGAACCCAGCTCTATGGACAAGTTCATGCACTCTCAGTCAGCATGGACGGTGCGTATGTTGACTGCTCGACGTTCTACGGATTCCGCCAATGCGCTGATCCGATCTTCCGTTAATTTCTTTCCATATTTTCGACGGTTGCTTGAGATTTCTAAGCTCGTATTTCTGAATGAAATTCCAATAAATTGCCACAATTGCGAGTAGACCATTCCATACATCTTCCAAACAAATCCTTTCTTAAAGAAACAAAATTGAGGAGTTTACGTTCTCCAAACTGGTCAGCCGGATATTTGTAAGTTTCGATGAATTTTTTTCTGATATGACGGCGGACAACGCCGGTCAGAAATAAATAGAGTTTGCGCCAGTTGACGGGTTCAATCTGTTCACTTTTCGGCCGATTTCGAGTTGAGAGCCTAGGATTCCTCGAACATCTTTGTGAAAGACATTTGTGGTCAGCGAATGAATGCAGTACGGCTCTTCGAACGCTACACAGGAGCTACGCTGGACTCGCTCACTCATGCAGAAGACAATGATGGCACCACCACACCGGTAAACGCAATTGGCAATCGGCTGGAGCGTGTTCTGTACGCCGCTGCAAAGGTGCCGGTCTACGCATTGCACTGCGCCAAGGCTTTGGAAGAGTCCTCTGCTTCCGATCCCACGATCACCGTGTTCCATAGATTGCCACTGCTCACAAAGCAGGACCTCGATCCAGCTGGCGCCCTTGGTCGCAGGTGCGTTGGTGGCACTGTGGACGGTCTCGATGTTGTGCACGTGTCGTCAGGTTCTGGTGGAACACCAACTTTTTGGGGACGATCGGTCGCGGAGGAACTCCTCGTTGCAACCCGGTTTGAAGCTGTGTTCAAGGACGCGTTCAATGCTGATGTCCTTTCCACTCTGGCGATTGTAGCCCTGCCCATGGGGAGCTGGGTCGGCGGATACTTCACCTCGTGCTGCATGAGGTGTGTTGGCGAAGTTCCTTTTTTAAATCAGTGTTAATATTGTTTTCGCCATATGTGAAGGTATTTATCTCTGAGAGGATATAGAATCACTGTCGTTACCCCAGGCAACAACCCTGCGGAAATCCTGCGAATGGTTACATCTCTCGGCCCTTCTTTCAACCAGACAGTGATTCTGGGTTACCCACCCTTTGTTAAGACAGTCATCGATATAGGCGTTGGTGCGAAGGTGCCTTGGGCCCAGTTCAACATGCGGTTTGTGTTAGCTGGAGAAGTTTTCAGCGAGGAATGGCGTTCGCTTATTGCCAAACGCGCTTGCGTTCGAGACGAGTTGGAGTCGATTGCGTCAATTTATGGAACGGCAGACGCTGCTGTACTCGCGACCGAAACACGCCTTTCCGCCGGCTTGCGTAAATTGCTCTCATCTCGCCCGGAGGCGATGCGCCGGCTGTTTGGAAAAGACAGACTTCCCAGTTTCATGCAATACGATCCTCTTGCTCGGTTCTTTGAAACTGCAGACAATAGCGAGGACGGAAGTAAAATGTTAGTGTTAACGACCATGCCGCCAGATGTTGGCGAAGTTCATATGCCTCTTGTGCGTTACTGTATTGGTGATTCCGGAAACGTCATGGGATTCGATGAACTTCTTGAATTTGTCACCAGTGAACTTTTTGCAGACCAATTCAAAACTGCGCAAGATCTTTTGCAATTTGCGTCTGGAGGAAAACACTATCGCAAACTTCCCTTCGTATGGGTTTTTGGACGAGCATTTTGGACAGTGTCGCTCTATGGCGCAAATGTGTACGTGGAAAACATTATGGTTGGGCTGGAGCACGAATCAGCGCAGCGCATTGTAACAGGGAAATTTGTTCTTGCGGTCAATGAAGATAATGAGAACGTTCGTCTTGTGGTGCGGGTGGAAAAAGTGCAGAATCTGAATTTAGCGGATTCGGAGGTTGAAAGAATTGTTGGCGATTCAATTCTTACAGAATTGAATCGGTTGAACTCTGAGTTTGCGAATTATGTTCCGCGCGAAAATCAAAGGCCGATTGTGGAGGTGTTTCCGTTTGGGCACGAAAAGTACTTTCCAGTTGGCGTGAAGCATTCATACATTATCTGAAAATGCTGTGGATTAGTTCTGTTGCCATTTTTCCTGCAGTTTTTCTTTTTTTTTCCCATCGAAAATGAGCTCCTCCGATGACAATCAACAACGCACAGCCCCCGCCAATGGCACTGGGGGTCTCGACGCTAAGCTTGCGGCTATGTCCGTCAGTGGCGGCGCAGGTTCTGCTTCCGCACCCGTTGAGAAGCAACGCTACATCCCGCCCCACTTGCGCAACCGTCCTGCCTCAGAACTGCAACCAACAGCCTCCTCCTCTGCTGCAAGATCCGCTGGTGGAAGGTGCTTTTTTTTTGACCTATGTCTCTTTTAACCTTTGCGTCTCGGTGCAAAGCTGGGGAAGCCAACGCAACTCTTATCAGGGTGGGTTTGGCGGCAATAGCGGCGGCGGATACGGCAATACCGCTGGAGGATATAGCAATAGCGGGTTCAGTGGCGGCCGCACCGGCGGCTCCAACGTGTCGTCTCGCCAAAGCGGTCCTCCAAAGGATCCCAACGATGAGTTTTATGACCGTCCTGACGTCAAGGGTAGGGATGCGCGGCTGGAATCTCAGTTATTCGGCAAGCAAATGAGCTCCGGAATCAACTTTGAGAAATACGATGACATCCCTGTCGAAACTTCGGGCAATCATGTTCCTGTCGCTATCACGAGTTTTGAAGACTCTCTCCTCGACTCGCTTTTAAAGAGCAACATTAAACTGGCCAATTACTCCAACCCTACTCCAGTTCAGCGGAACTCCATTCCAATCGTAACAGAAGGAAGGGACCTGATGGCATGTGCCCAAACAGGCTCAGGTATATTTTTCTTGGCTTGGTTTTTTTAAAGACTTCTGCAGGGAAAACTGCTGCATTTCTTCTGCCAATCTTGTCGCAAAACTTTAAGGATGGCGCACCACCTCCATCTAACAACCAAGGTGGAGGATATGGTCGCAGTCGGGTGGTATTCCCGATCTCTCTGATTTTGGCACCAACTCGCGAGCTGGCATTGCAAATTTACGAAGAGGCTCGCAAGTTTTCCTACCGCTCTTGGGTTCGACCATGTGTCGTTTATGGAGGAACCTCTATGGTTGATCAGAAAAGAGACTTGGAAAGAGGCTGCGAGCTACTTGTTGCCACACCTGGAAGACTTGTCGATTTAATGGAACGTGGAAGTATATCTTTAAGTCAAATCAAGTATCTCGTTTTGGACGAAGCTGATAGAATGGTAAGTTCTAGTGGTGCGTTGCTGCATCCTCAAGCTATTTTCGTCACAGTTGGACATGGGTTTCGAACCTCAAATTCGCCGTATTGTGCAGGAAGAAGATATGCCCAAGGAACGTCAAACTCTAATGTTTTCCGCTACATTTCCGCGCAATATTCAAATGCTGGCTCGCGACTTTCTGGAGGACTATATTTTTCTTGCCGTTGGTCGTGTTGGATCGACCTCTGAAAACATAACTCAAACGGTGGTTTATGTTGAAGAGGACGACAAACGTAGCTTGCTCTTGGACCTTCTGCATTCCGACCCGACCATCGAGAAAGAAGGACACCCTTCTCCGAATCTGACTCTTGTATTTGTCGAAACGAAAAGAAGCGCTGACATGCTATGCATCTTTTTGCAGAACAACAACTTCCCAGCAACTTCCATTCATGGTGACCGCACTCAACGCGAAAGAGAATTTGCTCTTGCCTGCTTCAAGACAGGGCGAACACCTGTTTTGGTTGCCACCGCGGTTGCTGCTCGAGGACTTGACATTCCGAACGGTGCATCGTCGTTTCTCTTCACATTTTTTTGACTCTGATTGTTTGTTCACAGTTAACCACGTCATCAACTTTGATCTCCCAAGTGACATCGATGATTATGTCCACCGCATTGGCCGCACTGGTCGTGCAGGAAATGTTGGGAAAGCCACAGCTTTCTTCTCTGGCGGACGCGATCGCAACATCGTGAAAGAGTTATATGAAATTCTGAGTGAAGCAAAGCAAGATATTCCACCTTTCTTGGAATCTTTCCGTCGCGAGATGGATTTTGGCCGCGGTGGTGGCCGCGGGGGCTTCAGCAGTGGACGCTCGCGCGGCGGACGGGGTGGCGGAAGAAGCTTTGGAGCAACGGACTTCAGAAAGGAGCCAGGTGGTGGCCATGGAAACAGCGGCTACAGCGGAAATTATGGTGGAGGCTTTGCAAGTGGTGGTGGTGGCTACGGCGGAGGCTATGGTGGTGAGCCCATTAGTGTTAATTCTTTTTTTAACGTGTTAAGTTTCAGGCGGCCGCGGTCAAGGAGGTGGCCACAATTCTTCATCAGATTGGTTTTAAGCAAGCAAATGCCTGTCTTGCGAGAGTTTACTGATTGTGAAGTTTCCGCAAAGTCTCCGTGTTTGTCTTGGTTGTTCTTTCTCCTCCCGATTCTTCCTGAATTTTTTTAAATGTTTTTCGTGTTTTGTTTTTCTCTATTTTTTGTCTTTTTATCCTTTGTATCCTTCAGTGCGTATGTATATGAGCGGATTCTATTTGGGGTTTTTTTTTCAGTGCGGAAAGGGGGAGTTTTTATTGTTCTCGGTTGGTTTCTCGAGTATTGCGGCCAAATTCCTTTTATGATTGTCAATTGGTATTTTGCTCTCTTTGTTGGTTACCCTTGGCTTTAATTGTTTTTTGAGTCGCTTTGTTATTCACTTGCAAATTTTTCCCGAGAGCAGCAGTTGGGTTGAATGTGGATGTTGCATTGGGAGTTTTCGGCTGATGAAACTTCAACATGTGCACCATCGGGCAGTTGGGCGAGGAGAGGGCCCCCTTTTTTTTTGAAGACCCTAAATTCGCGTTAGGTGGGATGGTGAATTTTCGCATACAGCGCGCACTTGCAGGAATTGTTTTTCTTTCTTCCTTTTTCGAATGATTTTCGGGGGGAAATACATGAGAATTTTTTCATTTTGCAAACTGGTCGACAGCACAAGGATGCCTTCTGTCCCATTGTCTGAATGGACAATTATCTTTAATGACCAAAATGAAACATGTGAAAGATAGCTCAATTGAAAAACCAAGAAAATTATCAAGCAGGTTCTTTCATCCACCATTCTTTATTTTGTCTCTTCATCTGCATACCTACAAATCACTTGATTTCACCCAAGTATTTGACAGAGATTTGGGTTGGATTTCTTATTTCCAGTCAGCAGATCATCTGCAACTGAAGCTATAACTGTGGCATCATCATAATCATTATAGAATATTTGCCAGAAATGTATCTGGCAGATAGGCAGGATAACACCTGGCAAAAATTTTTTTTCAATCCTGATCCCACTGGGCATCTGGCAAATCCAGCAAAATAACTGGCAATGTATCCACCAGGTAAAAAAATTTCCAGGTAAATCTGTATCCTATCTGGCAAGCACTGGATATCAAAAAAACTGACAAATTGATCCACCATATGCCAGATCCAAATTGCCTGATTTTTGATCCTATCTGGCACAGCTGGATTTAGCTGGATTATCTGGCATCTATCAGCCATTATTGACTTCAGTTTTTTTCATTTCACTTTTTGTGTCATGAATGGCACGTCGGCGGTGACTCATTTGGAGTCACAAACGGCGACCCATTGTGTGGTCGCCGTCCATTTTG
>JADHYT010000025.1:0-146586 GCA_027604725.1 Entophlyctis luteolus | reverse complement strand
GAATTAACCTTCATGTTGCAAGATACTGAAAATGGATGTATTCCATGTGGTTTATTAGTATTGTAATGACCCAGATCGTTGTTGCAGAATCTGGAATTCCAACAACAATGAAGTCATTGAAGAAATCAAGGGAGCAAACAGAACTGACCCTCAATTCTATGGTATGTCAGGATCACCCAGTGGATTGATCTGGCAGTATTAGGACAGGAAGACACCAAATGAGTGACCCCCCTTATTCTTCATTACACCTTTGTGAGTACTGCCACTGTGTATCTTCAGTGTCCAAAGCAGTCAGATTATTATATAAAATTGGAAAAAAGCTGTTTAGAACATTTGAAGAAGGTATTTGCACTTGTTTATTAGGCATCAAAGCTGATTTTTAGTTAGACATCAGGTCATTTCTATGTTGGCATTGATATTTGGCAATCTCCAAATGTTCTCAGCATTTTAGGAATGCTGCTATTTATTGATCTCCTGGCTCCATGGACATCAGAGAGCTCCCTCTTGATTTTAAAATGTAAGAAAGCTAATTTGTTCCTTCTATGATGAAAGTTAATTTATGGTATTGCAGATTGACAAACAACCATAGTGTGGAGAACATTGCCAAGGCAGTGATTGAAACATTGGAAGAATTTGAAATTGCAAACAAAGTTAAGTGAAAAGTTTATTATTCTTCTGGTTTATGTCTCACACAGTTTTTCTGCACACCCAGGTTTGTGGCATTGTGACTGATAATGCCAACAATGCAGAAATAACGGTTGACATCATTGTCCAGTCAACTGCTCTCACAAAGAATTCTCACTCTTGCATTGTGTCTTTTCTTTTTGAAAATGGTTGTTTATTTCAAATAAAGTAGTGTCTGCACATCTCCAACCCATATGACTGATATGCTGTACCTCTCCAAAACCAACTTTTCCAAGTCTCATCCTGCTGAACATCCCAAGTAGGGAAACTGCCCAGTTCTGTATCAGAAATGATGTGGAATTGGCTCAAGATTTCCTAGAAATAAACTGGATGCCTAAACAGGCTACTCAGAGGGATCTGCTTAAACAAGTGTGGGTTGAGGTAACTATCTGTTTTATTTGCTCCACAATCATTTCCATTTTATCCTTCAAATTGTGTCCCAATTCAAAAATAAAGATAAAGAAAATCAGATGAAAAACAAGGGTTTCAAAAAGAAGGTAAGAGAGCAGACAGATTTTTCAGACAGCTATCCAAAAATTCAAAAAGTACAAAAAAAGTTTTTTTGTCTGAAGATTTCTTACGAGTTGAGAAACTTAAAAACATTTTTTAGTCTTAGTATTTGTTACGAAAGAGCCTTGAGCTCTGCCAAACTCGTAAGAAATATTCCGAGGCAAAACAGATTTTTATTTGTAATTTCTGAATTTTTGGATAGCTATCTAAAAAATCTATCTACGCTTTTATTTTCCTTGCGAAGGCTCGGTTGGCTCAGCTGGCAGTAGCGTGGGGCTGTTAACCTCAAGGTCAGTGGTTCGATCCCACTACCGAGCGACGAGTATCAAATTTTGGCTGAAAGATAACATCAGTGGGATGTCAGCTCCGCAAAAGAACATTCTTGAAACTTTCTGAATTTCTATTTTCTTTTTTTATAATACTGCAAAAGATTTCCACGCGCACAAGTTGATACAGTTATACGAAGTGTTCGAGGGCAGACGGGAACGTTTCGTTATTTTGGTGGACAATTTGTGAAAGAAAGTGACACGGCAACATTTTGTGAACTTAGCAGCACAAAGCAATCAAAGGCCACAGGAGAAATGCTTAGTTTGCCCGTCCCCGGCACGCGCACTGCGAATTCCACAGACGCGTACCGTAATACTAAGTCCGCCGAACTCATGACGACTCCTTCTCCGGGCATTGCCACAGTTTTCGACATTATCCAGCGAGGCTTCAGAATGATGGGTCCCCGCGAGGCATTTGGCCAACGCAAAGTCGTTCGTGTTGTTGAAGAGTCCAAGGAAATAGTGAAGAAGCTTCCAACGGGGGAGGAAGTCAAGGAAGTCAAAACTTGGCAATATTTCGAGCTGTCGCCGTACGAATGGATTACTTGGTCCCAAACACAGATTCTCGTTACAGCATATTCGAGCGGCCTGCGAGTGTTGGGCATGTCTTCCGGAGACAAACTCACTATTTTCGCTGACACCAGGTTCGCGTGTATTTGACTGATTCTTCTCATCGGCTCAATCCATCCAGTCGCGACTGGCTATTTATCGCTATTGCTTCCATGCTACAATCAATTACTATCACGACTGCATGTAGACCGTGACACTTTGACAAATTGTCTGATCGATTCATTTTTTCAGACTCAACGCTTGGGGAGGAAGGTCTCACATACTCGCTCCAAGAATGCGAAGTCTCCACCGTATTCACCAACGCAGAGCTGTTGCCAATGATTGTTAAAATTGCACCAAAATGCAAGCACCTCAGAAATGTGGTTTACAACGGAGACATCGAACAAAAAGTGCTGGAGGCTCTTCAAAAACAAGTTCATGGATTCACGCACTCTTTGAAGGTTGTTTCTTTGGATGAATTGAATGCCTTAGGTATTTCTGAGGTTCCTTCTTGTTCTGAAGCCAATTTAGGAATGACAAACCCACATCCTCCCGTTCCACCCAACAAAGAAGATGTTGCATTAAGTAAAGCGATTTTTTATTTTTTATTTGAAAGACAATCTATTGTTTCTAGTTATGTACACTTCTGGGTCGACTGGACCGCCGAAGGGAGTCATGTTGACGCATGCCAATGTTGTCGCAACAGTCGCTGGTGCCGAAAACTTTGTTAAAACGTACACGGATGGCAGCGACGATTGCTACCTTGCATATTTGCCGCTGGCACATATTCTGGAGTTTGTCGGTAATTTTGTTGCTACCCGTTGATTTTGCGTTGAACAACTTTTCTCAGTCGAAATAACATGGATGTATATGGGAATCGCTATCGGCTATGGCTCGGTGCGTACACTTACTGACTCGAGCGTGCGCAATTGCAAGGGTGACATACGCGAGCTGCGTCCAACCCTTCTTACCGGCGTACCCTCCGTGTGGGAATCAATTCGCAAGGCCATCGAAGGAAAGATCCGCGAGTCGTCGCCACTCTCTCAGTCAATTTTTTCAGCTGCATTTCAACTCAAGTGGATGCTTTTGCAGCGCGGTCTTGATTATTTGGTGGCCCCGCTGGACAGGTGACTATCCAAACCTCTTTATTCAGTTGACTAGGCTTGCAAGATTGGTTTTCAACAAAATCAAAGACCAAGTGGGTGGACGACTTAAGTTTGCTCTATCTGGAGGTGACTTCAGTAAGAGTTTTGAATTTTGCTGATGCCCGAAGCAGGTGCTCCAGTTCCGAACTCGACAGCACAATTCCTCACTGTATGCGCTGCCAAATTGATTTCTGGTTACGGAATGACAGAGTGCACTGCAGTGCTTGCTATCCAAGAGGTCGCTAATTGCGCACATCTGGGAACTACAGGGGCGCCAGTAACTTCAGTTGAAGTGAAGCTAGTTGACGTCGAAGGCACTTCATACAAAAGCAGTAATACGCCGTTCCCGCAAGGAGAAATTTGGGTGCGCGGAGCGTCTGTTATGAAAGGATACTACAGACAGGACAATCTCACTCGGGAAACAATTACACCCGACGGCTGGCTTATGACGGGAGATATTGCTGAGATGACATGTGATGGGTCACTGCAGATTATCGACCGGAAGAAGAACCTCGTCAAACTGTCCAATGGCGAATATATTGCCGTGGAAAAGCTCGAATCAAACTACAAAGTGTCGCGATTTGTGCAAAACATCTGCGTGTATGCAGACCCGAAGCAATCTTTTGCTGTCGCGCTCGTCCAGCCTATTGAAAAGGAAGTGCGCAACGCTGCGATGCAGCTCGCGTTGTACACCACTGAAAACATCACATATGTTGACTTTGCTGAACTTTGCGACCGCAAGGAAATCCGAGCGGTGGTGTTGGAGACTTTCAAGGATATTGCAAAGACGATTGGGCTGAAGCCTGCGGAAATTGTTGGGCAGGTGTATCTGGCACATGAGGAATGGACAACACAAAATGGACTGCTTACAGCTGCCATGAAGTTGCAAAGGAGGGACATTGTGAAGAAGTATGAAGCAGAAATCAGGAAAATGTACTCTGTGTAATTTTTTATTGCTGGGGCAAATCTTTTATTTTTTTCAGCCTTTCTTTTAGTGTGTTTCAAAGTTTTGGTTTGGCAATTCCAAAAGCTGGTCACACAATTTAATATCAGAGCCTGCTTTCTTGTTTGACAATTATCCAGGATGCAGGAAACTTCTGTTCTTGGCAACCCACCAAGAACCCTTTCCTATCAAGTTAGATTTAAACATCTTTGAGTCTGATAATTGTCTCTGATGTTCTGTGTGCACATGCATCTTTGTGAGTGTATTACTGCTTGATTAATGAGGTAATCAGTCTCAATTTAATCAATCTATTTTCAGGCTGTCTCCTTTGATTCTGTGCACAAAGCAACTTTGTCTTAATGTGAGTTAGCTTGTAATTTTGCAGACTTCCTAATCACTTCTCAATCCAGGCTTTATTGTTATCAACTTTGCTGTCCATGACAGCAAAGTTGATAACTTGCAGGAAGAGTGTTTTCCAAAGTGGGCATATGTCTGATGAGGCCCATAGGCTAAGGATGCAAGGATCTGTCCTATAGGCGATGTATGGGCCTGGTTGAAGACTAGACTGATGAAGCTCCAGGGATTGTCATAGTGTTCAAAACCTTGAAGGTATTGAGACTATGTTGACACATCATTTCCTTCCCCACTGAACTCTGCTCATTGCCTTTCAGTTGTCCCTTTAATTGCCACTTTAGAATAGTGAACTATCAAAAGATAATTGGACTTCCAGTGTAATCTCATAAGTCTAAGCAATCACGATAAGAAAGTTTCTCCTCCAAATATGGCAACAACACAGCACCCAGAACATCAAATCCCCAATTCTGAACTGCAAACAGGACCCAGATCATCTGCAGGATCATCTGGCAGCTCATTGGCCAGATGCAATGAAGACCTGGATCCAGTGCCAGATCCAGACTATCCAGATCCAGAATTCCAAATCTGGCACTGGTTTAATTGTTTTCTTTAAACAGCTTTCTGCTGACTTATTTCATTTATTGAATATAATTTTTTTGAATTATACTTGTTTTTTTTGTTGAAGGCTCAGAAGCAAACGGTGAAAAGAAAATAGAAATAAATTTGCTAAATAATGCTGGATACTTGCCAGATCTGGCCAAATCTGGCTTAATCCAGCTGTGCCAGATAGGATAAAAAGCTGGCATTTTGGATCAGGCATCCAGCAGATTGATTTGCCAGATTTTTTTAAATCTGACACCTACCAGATAGGATACAGATCTACCTGGCAGATGTATTGCAGACATTTTGCCAGATTTACCAAATGTCAATCAAGGTCTCATCCCCTGGTATTGAAAGTGGCCAGGCAAGTTTCAAACTTGTAAAAGTCGAAATTTGGGTCCAGTAGGTGGTAATCATTTTTGGCCAAAAGAGCAGTCTGTGAGAGTACTTCTGGAACTGCAGATGTATGTTCAGTAATGGATAATAGATTGCTTTTACTGGTTCCAACGCAAACACAGATAGGTTCCTGAACATTAACTATCTGTGTCAACAGGATTGGAACATATGTATGATATTGTGGTTATCTGTTTCCAGCCCTTGACACAATGTTCGTTTCCTGCAGAGGAGTTGGATTTCATCAAGTAGAAAAAACAGTGGAATGTTGCAAATGACTCCAAATGCGATGTTCATGAGCCACAGGTTCATCGATGACATCCGCTGCAGTCAATTGCCAAGTTTTGGAAAGCCGGTTCCTAAAATTTGGTTGTCGGGGACCCAGGTATGTGAATTGTTCAAATTCGCAACGCTGGAAGTGAATGCTGTGAACTGAATGCCGTCAACCATATAGTTTCACATCCCACATGACAATACTGGCGGTATTACACAAAGAAAACGGGCACAATGCCAAGTCTCAAATTCTATAGGCGGGGTTAGAAGCTCCGACCTTATGATCACTTTTTCGATCTTGCTGTTGACAGCATACTAAGCAGGACCTGTGCATCGTCGATATACCAGGCCGCCCGAGGTGCATGTGTTAAGCTGTTGTTGTTGCTGTCGATGGCATGCATCTGCGAGTTCAGCACGTGCTTTGGCGCGGAGGCTACTCCTTGTTCACGATGTTCGCTGAACGATTAAGTAAAAAAAATCATAAATTCATTGTACTGAGAAACAACACATGGTAAGCGTACCAATTAGCAAAGGATTTGCAAGGCGGCACGTTTGTTAATTTATGCTGGGTTGACTCTCGGAATTTTCGCCTTGACATTCCGTCTGCATTTTTTCAAGATTTAAGAGTTTATTCATCCTATTATAGACGAACGACGTTTGATTGCTGGATCTCGGGCCACCCAAAGTCAAAAAATTTTAACCTATGAATCGACGTCCGTTGTCGCCGAAAAGCCGCCGACAATGTTCTCGCAAGCGAATCACGATCTGTGTTTCTACCCTTGCTGAAGAATCTACACGAAAACCCAATAGTAATTCAAATACTGATTCCTCTCATAGGCACTTGGAGGCGATGACTAATGTCAGTATCGGACATATGATTTCGTCGAAATGTTCAAAATTTCTTTCCAACGAAAGAAGATCAATTTTCCACCTCGAAGCACAGGATCGCATTGGAATTCTGCGCGGCAGTTGGGAAGCAATTGGCAATCGTATTGTATTGCTGCTGCCCGGATAATGTTGGCATTGTTGTTAGGAATGCCCAAGGAAAAGCCAACAACGCAACTCACTTTCAGGTCGGAAGAAAAAAAGAAAAAAAAAAGAAGAGGAACAAATGACGACGCCAACATCCACGAAGATCCTCATCGGCGTCGTGGCAGCAGTCGCAGCTTACGCAATCTACTTTGACCAACGACGACAGCGGGACCCAGCATTCAGGCGTCGCCTGCGTGAGTTCGCACAAAAAGCCAGAATAGCATCAAATCATCCATGATGAACCGAACGCTTTATATTTCTTTACAAAGGTTCCGATCGCGAAGCAGCAGCGAAGATGATGGACGAAGCGCGACGCAAGAATGAAGCTGATGCAGACCGCGCTGTAAAGGCAGCGATGGAAGCCCTTGGACTGGACGATGACAAGCCACCAACGACGGAAGAAGAACGGCAGAAGTATCTCACGCGCCAATTGCAGCTTGGAGAGCAGTTCCTGAACCAAGGTGAGAATTTATACTGTTTTTCTTTCTTTCGGTGAAGGGCTTACACTCAATTGCCTCATCGCGCAGGACCGTCTCACTTCCGCGCTGCGGCAACGTGTCTATTTAGGGCTTTGCAGGTGTATCCAGACCCGATCAAGCTTCTGATGGCATTCCAGGAGACGGTGCCGCCGCCGGTGCTGGATATGGTCATGCAGATGATGGCTCAGGAAGGCCCGCCGGGCACGGAGGCTGGGGGAAAGCGAGGCCCGGGCGGCGGACGGGAGGACGAGAAGATCCAGGAGATTCTGGACTGAGCATCCAATGGGCAACGCACCATCCTCCCTTGACCCCGAACAACACCATGACCACCACCCTGGCCATCACGACCACCACCACGAGCTCGACCATCCGCGTCATAGTGCAGACTCGGTGGATAACCCTAAGAGGCGCTTGCTGCGCGAGAGTCTTGCACCGCTGGAAGCCGCGGGCCTTCACGTCCTTTCAGTCGTGCCGGGCTCGCCAGCAGCCGCGGCTGGCCTCTGCGTCTTCTTTGACTTCATCGTTGCTGTCGATGACCGTCAGGTGACTGCCGATTGCGAATCGACGCTCTCGCGATGGATGGCTGCGGCGCGTGTTGATGGCCGTTCTTCTCTCGCCGTGTGGAATTCGCGAACAGGTGCATTGCGTAAAGTGAACGTTGATCTCCGCAGCGACAGTGGTGAAAGAGCTCTAGGGGTATCTGTGAGTTTGTGCCGTGTTACGCGCGTTGACGAACAGCGAGTGTGGCGCATCCTTAATGTATGTTCACCTCCTGGTTGTTTGCTCAATATGTCTTCCAGGTAAGGCCGAATTCCCCGGCTGAGCATGCTGCATTGCATCCGCGCACAGACTATATTGTGGCAGTGGCAGCTGTTGACGGGACTTACGCCTCACAAAGCCAACTCAAATCTCGCGATTCGTTATTTGAGCTTCTGGAATCTCGAATCGGATTCTCAATCCCCCTCGTGATATACAGCTCTGTGCTTGATGCGTTTCGGACGGTGAAATTGACACCAAAGTATGGCTGGGGTGGTGACGGATGGTAGGCTCACTTATCTTGGCCAAACTCACATAATAAGCAGTATTGGCGCTGATATCGGCTATGGACCACAGCATCGTATTCCTCCTTCTGTGTTTGGGGACGATAAGTTCGTCGAAGCTGTAAAGTCTGAGGAGAAACCTCTCATGCGAATAGTTTCGCACACACTCCACGCGAATCATGCTGAATCGAACGTAAACTATACATTGGATCCGCGTCATGATCATTCGAGCAATGGTCTTAAAAACCATGAACAATCTGGAACATCCGGCGAGAGCATGGTAGATACTTCTGTGCCTTCCGAATCTGGACAAAATAAGGACAGATCTGAAGATTTACGAGAGCATTTGCACTCGGATGAAGAGCACCGTAAGCACTCGCATGAGCACTCACATGAACATGGCGGACATTAAGCCGACAGATTATCTTAAAAATTTCTTCATTTGTTTATTTGTGTCCAGTTGGCAAAGCTTCTTCATTCGCCGTCCCCAGCCAAAGAAAATCCGCTTCTTATCTGTCGACAAGACGACAGATACATCAAGGTCCTCGTTGGACGTAGATTCGCCTGGCAAGTAGCGTTCGTCGTTTGTTTCTCCGCAGTTGCACCATACCCTTCCAACGTGAATTTTCCCACTTTCGCGATATCAACAAGAGCATCAATCAGCCCATGTTAACACGCGAAGAATACTCGGTCGGAAATGTGCTGAATTGCGGCTTTTCGATTTTTCTATTTGGAAAACTTGTTTTTGCTATAACTCCCTATGTAGCGAGCTCTTTACCGTACTAGCGCTCATAAGTGTAAGAGATGGAGCAGGGCATGTGCCTCCGAAGCGATTGGACCCAAAACTCATTTGCAACACGCAATCTCTGCTTCGGTCTCATGTTTGTCACGACGCCGCCGTCACCAGATGGTTCCGCATTCGGTGAAGGAAGCTCTGAAAGCGACTTATCTTGGGATAGTGCAGACGAGAACGAAGTGGGGAATGTTCTTGACACTCCCGTTGTGTGGGAGTACGTCGAATGCAGCGCCGAATCGCCTAAAGGGGCTTTCGCATCTGTCGATCCAATGGAGCTGGCTTTTCTAACGTTTGTACCGAGATGAAGTGCCATTTTTCCAACATTGTGTTTTGGCAGGAGCTGTAAGATCAGTGATGAACAAGATATTCCAAATTACCGCGTGCTTCGCCTTGTCGTGATGCAGAATACCTTGACTGCCCTGTACTCAATGTGGACTCCGAGCGAGAATCCTGCTTATGAGGGATTAACTGGTACTTAGCAACTTCTATTTGATTGTCCCGATTCTGAGCGAGAATTCAGACGATGAGCGAAAGAATCAGAGTTTTGCTGACGCATTAAACGCCATGCGTGTTTCGGCTCTGCAGATAGGCCCAGAACAGTTCCCATCGGATAGGAACCGACAATCCGAGCATGTTCCCGACACGAAGGCGCACTCGCTTAACACCATGAAATTGAAAATACCATCGGCCGAAGAAATATGCTCGGAACCCGTGTCGCATTCAGAATTGCCGCTGATTCAACGTTATTCCCTTGCCAACGTCGAATTGCCTGTTCAACCCGGCACGCACAAAGTAGAAAAACAAGCATTTTCAGAGAACGACGAACAAGATAACTTGCAGTTATTTTCCAGTATGGGTGTAGAAGGAGTCAAGAATATGAATGAGATGATGAACCGTTCGCCTCCGACCTCTCCGGAGTCTGAGAATCCGGCACAGGCAAAGAACACGGACCGCTCGAGCTATGCTTTTGATTCTTATCTGTCGTTAACTCTTTCGGAAAATGGGACTACTAAATCTCTGAAGGAGACAACAGCAAGGGACAAGAACTCAGAACAACCATCTCAATCCCAAGAATCAAACGCATCCCCAGACACATCATTATCTTCAGACTCGAAAGTATTTGTATTAACTGAAAAGAAAGCAGTTACCCAGTTTCAGAAGCGCAATCTATGGGCAGGTTCAACAGTTTCCGACAATTTCGAACACAATGCTCCCGTGGTTGGGCAATATACCACAAACTCGCATCAGCTTCAGGTATCTATTGGCATCGAAACAAGAAATAGCGAAATATCGAAGCCTGAAGCGAAACCGGCTGTAGTTATTCCACCGCGGACTTACAGTAGGCGAACATCTCAGATAATTCGCGAATCCGCGAAAGTATCAGTGGAAACTACTCCTATTCACGTGCTGGAACCCGTCGAAGTTGTTGGCAAGAATGGCACTTTAGTACAAACTTTCGAAAAACTATGGGGTGACCGTCTTGCAGGATACGTAAATATGGATATAGTGACGCCCCCAGCCGTTCCAAGGGTTGGAACTTATGCTGAAAAAGCGTATCCGACTCGCTCCGACACTATCAAAACGAGCAGTAGCACGAACTCTAGTATGACAGTTGGAAGTGCTTCGAGGCCGTTTCTCTCAATCCCCAGTTCTCCGTCATTGTTAACGTTGCTGGATTCGCATGTTGACCCTTCCACTGTTTTGAGCAAGCTTCCACGCGGCGGGACGGGTATTGATCGTCGACCCTCACAGCTTTCTGTGCGATCATCCTCTGCGTCGGGGTCACTCAAACGGCGTGCAACGCGCAATAAACCACTGCCGAATCTCCCACCAGCGGCACCTGAACAAAATTGGAATCCTCATGCTGCAAAAAATGATAACGATCTGTTGGAGGAAGATACGAGAGTGAAAAGGCGGCTATCTTTTGTTTTTGATGGACTGGAAAAAGTGATGTTTGACAACGTATCCATTGAGAGTGTTACTGAACAGGTTGCGCACAATTCCCTACGAGCAAGTGCTGAGCCACTATATTTGACCAATAGTACTTCAAATGATGATTGGGGCGAATCAGTGCTGAGCTTAGTAATGGGTTCAGGCGTCAATCGGAGTAGCAGGATGACAGCGACTGCAAAGGACCGGCGAATCAAAAAACCCACAAATCTCTCGGACGAGCCACTTAGGGTCTTACAAAGCCAGCATGCAGTGGACTCGGGCCGGAATGGCGTCGGTGTAGCATATTCACATTGGAACGGGAAGACTGCGACGATTCCGGTGCGGTCTTCCAGTCGGGTTAAATCTCTAGACATTGACTCGGCTATGGCACGGTATAAGGAAACGATTCAACCACAGGATTGGCTGAAACAAGGCGACAAGAAAGCAGTGAACAAATGATCGATTCTTGAATAATTTATTATCCCGTGCCTGCCGTCCGACGCGTCGTCCATTTCCCAGGAACCCTTTTTGCGGCTCGGTACTCGTATACCTTGCTTGATGAACTGGTCTCAAAACAAAAACTACCTTTAGCGCATAACACGTGAAAAGATATTTTCCTCAGTCATAAGACCACCGTGTAGTATTTGTACCTGGAAAGAATCAAAAAATTTCCCCTAAGATTTAATCTGAATTCACTGACGAACCTGTATTCTAAACTATCTTACATGAGGCCTGGGTGGATAACGGCTTGCAAACACACCTTGTTGGCAACTGGCGCAAACGAAAAATTCTGACGAAAAGACCCAGGCCGACGCAATCCTTCCTTGGTGTAAGTGAACGCACGCCTACGGTCATGATGAGTTTTGTGTTTTCCAAACGGCTCCTGCCTGTTGCTGTCGGCCTGAGCTCAGTTCTTGACACATTCGCCCCATCTTGTTTACAGTGTATGGCTGTGTGCAAATACTCGCAACGGGGTAGTTTATACGCCAACCTTCTGTATGCTGATGATTGTTCTAACAAACATCAAGTGATCGTTTTATTGCAATTGATTGCTGCCTGTCACAAAGGTGACATCAGTTTCGGATCCTAACCCATGGCAGAAAATAATGAAAACTAGGACAGCAAGCTTTGTCTACTTCGTTCCTCTCAATTAAGTGTATGTGCCATTCATTGCTGTTTTTTGAACTGGCGTCTCGAGGCAATCCGTTTGGTATTATCCAAGAAGCTTTTATGTTTGGCACTTGGTGAAACAATGTCAGAGTCCGATACAACACAGCGGAGGCCCCCTCCGCGCAGAGTGCCTGCTGGCGGCGGTAACAGTAGCAGCAGCGAACCAGGCAGTCTCTTCGCACAGAACCTCGTCCGCGACCGCGTGCGCTCTTTCGCGAACTCTCAGCCACTTACCACCGGATTCCTCGGTGTTAGCGCCATTGCACACTCTCTTGCCCTCGTCGGTATCGTGCCTCTTCGGTCTTTATCCTTCCACCCGCGTCTGGCTCTGTCTCCTGCATTCCAGCTGAACCGTATCCCCACATCTGTATTTGTTCTTGGGCGATCGATTCCGCAGATCGTATCATCTGTGGTCTCACTCGTCACTTGGTGAAGCGTATTCATCTTTCCCCCTATCGCTGATCGCGCATTAACAGGCATGCTCAGTTAGAAGTTCTTACCTGCGGAACCGGCGATGTCATCAAGGATGGGCGTATTGTGCGCCGCGGTACAAACCGAGCATCCAGAAAGTCTCTGTATGACTGGCTCGTTCGAGAAAACGCTTTTTTCCGTATACAACTTGCTACTCTTGCCGTGGTCACGGCTCTTGAAATGGCTCTTTACTCCGATCCGCGAGACCCATCAGCTGCATTATTTTTGTCGGGCTCCTCTGTATTAACCAAGTCCTCAAGTGCAATCCTTGTGTTTCCGTATTCGCTGTTTCCTGTGTTCGATGCCTCGATTAGGTGGACATGGGCTTTCATGGAGCTCGAAAAAGACACTCTAATTTTTGGGGTGTTGCCTGTACGTCCCATCTACGTCCCGCTAGTGACGTCGCTCATGGGTGGAGCCTCGTTTTACAATCTTTTCAAAGGATTTCTCGTTGCAACGGCTGTTTCCGCCGCCCTGAAGTTAAAACGCGGTGGGATAGACCTTGCGTTTGATGACGACGCGACACATCCGTCGGGAGAACTTGTCGTTGATTACTTGAGGGAATTTGCCTTTGGCTGGTACAGATGGATCAAAACTGTGGGAAGAAAGTTGCTGAACATTCAATCATCTGCTTCTGAGGCTATCAAGAACGGTGCATCTTCAACACAAGCGGTTCTCGCCGCAGCTGAAGCAGAAACTGGTTTTGACGTTAATGACGCAGCAACGTTCTTTGATGCTACGCTGATTCCAGCGATTGGTCCTTTTGTTGCGGAAGCCAGGAATGCTTTGGTGCGGGCAGCAAACGATCTTGTGGAAGCAGGTAGCGATGGGAATCGCCCGAGGGCGGGAAGCAGCAGCCCCGGTGTCATCGGCATCATGAAGCGAAAGAAGACTGCGGCGTCGGGAAAGAGAGTGATGATTGAGGAGGAGGTTGTTGAAATGGATGATGCCAGCGGATACGACGTTGTTCGCCCGTCGTCGACATCGACAGCCTCATCGACGTCCTGAGAAACCTGGGTCAAAGACATGAAATAAAATAGGTAATGAATGGGTAGAACGCGAGTTTGAGATTTGCTGCAAAACAATGATCGATACAGAGGGTAATGCCTGCAAGTTGCCGAACTGTGAACGAGTCGGCAAATACAATTATCGACATTGGCTGGTGGATTAAAAGATGAATAGTGAGTTTACTTTTCACCTCCGAAGTCGATGGGATGTTTCGAACGATTAAGGTTTTTTGGTTTCTTCTTCAAGCGACAGCGCTTTGTTGTTACGTGACAGTAATTATCAATTATTTTCGGGCTGAATAAACGGAGATCGAGTGATCAAGCAGCCTGATCCAATTCAAAGTCCAAACTGCATAAAATGAAAGACCGATTCGAGAACATGACGACTTTGCTGGTTACCAACCACGGTAGGGTTGCATACTTTCGTTATATGTGAAGGCATTCACTCTGGAGGCAGCCGAAGCGACTGAGAAGAATGTGGAAGCGATGCTGTGGAAACAAGTTTATGCTCAGATCAACACTTTTCGCGCCCAGGTTAGAATTCGCTACAATGCACGACTTAAAGCGCTTTAGATTTCTTCCGCCAAAAAAGCTCGGGACGAAGAAAGGCTTGCGACGTCGCGGGTGTTGTTTCGGGCCTTCCTCGATGAAGTCATCGTTCTGTACGGGCGTCTCATTGTACGGCTTTCGGTTGGTCATGACCTCGCGCGGGTGAAGCGCATTATCCTGCGTCATTCTGCTATGCGCGTATTCGATGTGAGTCGTTTGCCCACACCGTTCGTATTACCTACTGGTTGTTGTTAGGTCGAACTTGATCGAAGGGATAATCCATGCGTAAAGTACGATAAAGGCTCTTTGGTTATGTGTTGCTTTCAGTCTTTGATTTATCTTGGTGACTTGGGTGAGTTACGATGCAGGTGTGAATAGTTCCGACAACGTACGAAAATTCAGCTAGGTATCGCGAAACAGTTGCAATTCAGTCACCTGCAGCAAGATTTTATTACATGCTTGCGCATAAGCTAGTTCCGTCCTCCGGCAACCCTTTCAACCAACTAGCCGTTATTACCGTGCCGTCTGATATTGAAGGTGGTGATTTAGTCCATGCCGAACTCTATATCAGAGCGCTCTGCTGCCGAAGACCTTTTGCTACAGCACAAAAGAATTTGGAACTTTGTTTGTCAAAGCCCAGAGTAGGACTGGAGGGCATCGATGAACTGATGGACATTGCAAAAGATTATATCCTGGAAAATAATGTAGAGCAATCGGTCGTACACTCTATGATACAGAGATTTGAGGCCATTCTCTTGTCAAGGAAATACAATAAGTCTACGCTGCAGCGGTTTGCAGGGTTTGTTGTTGGCTTGTCACAGATGATGTTGTCGCGTTCTCGGTATGATGCCTTCAATCTCATGTTGCTTGTTGTTGAGAGTATCGCATGTATCGGACGAGATCGACTGGAAAACCTCACCCAAGAAGAGTATTCATTCAATTCTGTGGAGGATTTGACTTGCATGATGAAAATTTTTTTAAGCCATATTCAAATATGCCTGTCTGAAGGAGTCCAAATCCGCCCTTTGTTTGATTGGTCTTCGATAACACAATTTTGCAACCGCTTCGTTCAACTCCAGTTGAAAGTACCTGTGAAATTTAGTGCCAACATTCTTGATCCGGTCTTCTTTGGGTTTCTCGCTGTTGATAGGAGGCTCTATAATTTCAATCCGGATGGAGACTTCGATGACGGTGGGTTTGGAGAGGATGATTCAAGTGCCGAATATATGGAAGGAGCTGCGGAATATCAAACCGATCACGGAGAGCGCGACGTTCAATTCATGCTTTCATGCCTCCATAACCTGTCAACTCTCGAAGTAAATTGCCCACAGTTGACTCGGTGTGAAATAATTAATCGACCTATTAACCGACTTTCAGGTCACTCCTTTCCGCCTTGATGGGGTCAAGTGCATCATGATTGAATCAAAAGACCAAAAAAGTAAGGAATCGTTGCGGGATTCACTGGTTGGCCGATCGTTTGTGGACATGCTGATCGAGCCGGTGGGAGCCGGAGTGTTGGCCGCAGGGGTTGATGGTCTCAGTTCGATGGTTAATTATTCTGCTTCCGCTTTAGGCGAGTAAATTAACTCCTTCGCGAATGGGTGTCAGCGTGCGCGCAGGCCTGGACAAAGTTGTCCGATTGTCGCTACAATAAAACGGTGCTCAACGAAAAAAGTGCGCCACAAAAATGATGATGAAGCCGGCGGTGCGCGACGCCGGCCGTCCGAACGTCGCCATCAGCGCGCTCCGTTGGCCGCAAGACTCGGCGGACTCGTCCCCCGGCGTGTTTTCGCCGCCTGGGTTGCTGCCGACGGCTTTATCATCCCCTTTGCCCCCACCAATGGCCTCTGACCCACGCCCGCTTGCGGAACCACTATCTGGCCCCGAATCGGTAGCCGCTCCGGCCGAAGCGCTTACTTCTTTAGTTGAAGGCGTCCGTCTCACTCTTGCCCGCTCTTCCCTGAGTGAATCTGCGGTCGAGGTGCAGTTTGTCTGGTTTGAAGGACAAACAGAATAACGCACAGCCCCTCACCAGCTTATGCGCGACGACAAAGTTGAACAAAATCCGGCACCATCTACTGTGCGCGTTGTAAGACGCATATCTCGCCCCAAAACGACGAAACTGCACAGGGTACTCATCCCACTCTGCTTTGCCAACAATTAGCTGATATAGCACGCACAGTTTTTCACGGTGTGCTCTCACAGAGCATTTCAGCTTTCTTTAGTTCAAGGAGGGAAGGAAAAGCCATGCGCACAACATCACATTTCTCCGCCCCAAAACGCGACCTTGAAATCAAAGAGCAAGAATGGCAATCCGCCCAAGAAAACTCGAGGAAGGACCGGCAAAAAGCATGCTCAGAGATCAACAAAAACTATTCCGGGGCTGACTAGTGCCCCAATCTTCAATCTGTATAAAAGCGTAGGCAACAACAGCACCCAAAGCGAGAAGAACCAGAACGTGTCGCCTTCCTCCTTCTGCCCTCCAATGAATGATACCATGTTCTTTTCGTCTCCTATTGATGGTGGCTTTGGGATACGCAGCCCTACTTTGCACATTGTCAGACGACAAACAAACTTCAAGAAAAGTTGCATGTCTAAACCATCCTTTATTGACTCCTTACGTTCAGCAGTTGCACCAACCTCTCTAATTGAGGACGTACTCACTTGTAACATAAATCAGCTGTCTCCTGAATCGACAACTATTGGTTTAACGACGTATGTGACAGCAGCCACACCGCCGGCAGCCATTGTTGCAACTCCAGACCGCAGTTTCACAATGAAATCGGGAATGACGCTTGAAGTGGCTTCGAATTCTTTGCTGAAAGCAGAGGAAATACGATTCCTCCCTCTCGCCCGTCAAAAGTCACTGGATCAACACTTGATTATGACAAGTATGGATGTTGATGATTCTACGACTCCAAATACGCGACGCATCCTGGAATCCTTTGAAGCGGGATCTTTCTGCTTTGGAAGAGGAAACGACAAAGACACAAACGTGAGTTCAACATTTTCTTGTCATTGTTGACCTACAGTGTCAGCCGTTTTTGTGAAAGGATTCAGGCGTCTGGGTTTTGGAATCTTTATTTCTTGTTATGGTGTTTGACCTTTTATCGTGATGTGGAGGCGTCCGGTGGGACTCGGCGCTGTGGAGGATGAAGGCGGGATTGGTCTGTAGGCACACAGAAAGCTGTGCGTTGGCCAAAAATTAGATGGAGCTCCCCGTCAACTGGCCGCCCGACGTTGTCTATACCGACGACTATGATTTGGCATCTGTTGGACTGACGCGGTTGCCACCTATCGACACCGTTACCGCAGCACGCCTGAAGCTTGAGCAGTTCCCACCGAAGCCGCGCGCACATCCTCATGCTCGCATCACCCGCATCACAGACCCCCGTCATCCGGCCAACGGCCAATTTGGCCTGTTTGCCACCGCCGATCTGCACTGTGGGCAGCATGTAGTAGATTACATCGGCGAGGTGATCCGCGCGGATGACGATCGAGTGAAAACGTCCGATTATGTCCTCGATTTCGGCGGTGGAGGGGAAGGCATTCGTATTTCTATCGGCGGAAGTGCCGACGCCGAAGTGAGACTTGCCATCGATGGCGCAAGGGTCGGGAATGAAGGTCGCATGGTCAACGACTTTCGCGGTGTCCCTGCCCCTCCAGATTACACCCACAAGTCGTTTGCAAAAAAGAAGTCCGCCAACCCAGAATATGCGGGCTTTGCAAATAAGAGCAAGGCAAACGTTGAGTTTCGATGTTATATAAATCGATCGTGTTGTGGCGAAATGCGAATGGGGTTGTTCGTTTGTGATGCTCGCGGAATCAAGCGGGGACAAGAATTGCTTGTGTCATATGGGAAGGGATACTGGGCGTCACGAGGATTGGATTTGGGCAGCATGTACTATGCCCTTTCATGAATAGCGCGTAGGGTAAATGTTCCGAGATTACTTAATCCATTAACCTTTCCAAATAGATTCAACTTACTTACGTCGCCAGGCCGTTGCGGCCTTATCGATTTCATGCGTGCTCGCCATACAGAAACAGATCGTTTTATTTCATACACTCTGGAACCCTTTTCCATGACGGAACAGACGCTTGTGCGCAATCAAATCAAACACTTCTTCAATTTACAAAAGTCGAAGGAATCGGTATTGGCTATTATTTAGGTTGATAGGCTGTTGGGTGCGGTGGTAGAATAAACTTCTGATGCAAACGGCCAAATAGCTCTACAAGTGATTAACGAAAGGCAATCTGTTGAATCGAGCAGCATGCCTGCCGTTGAATAAGATAAGTATGAAGAATAAAGATCCCTTGCCGCAGTAAACAAGCCCAAGAGTCGTAGCACTTAAAAAAGACTTGAGCACGTGATCTTTTGCGGTTTTAAGCAGTGATGGACCAAGGTAACATTTTGGGCGATACCCCAAACATTAATCACAACCTTACAGCCTTTATATGAACAGACAAGAGTTTCTGAGTTTCTGTAATGCACTTGTCCGCACATACTTTCATTCAGCTGGGTTAGTTAATACAACTGGCCATGGTCGATCGGATACTTTCGGGTCGAAGGGATCTGATGCATGGAAGGAAGCGGCGGCGGTGGGGCAAAAGAAGTGTTTGAGCGGCAAGCGAAAATTGCGACAAGCACCTTACAGAGTGTCGGGGTGTTTCTGCGGGGGGGTGTGTGTGTGTGCCAATGACGCGTTCCGTGTGCCTGCGTATCGCATGCGTGCGTGCAAGTCGCGGAGTTCAGCGGATGCGGCGGCGGCGCGGGGCGGTGCTGGGTGGCTGGGGCGGGTCAGGCTTGTGGCGGACGGGGTGGGTCACTCGCTCTCTCTCTCTCTGGCGGGCAGGGCGCATTTTCCAAGGACCGCGACCGACCCACCCGCCCGCACGCAGACACTGCCTTCGGTCCCTCCCCCCGCCGCCCCTGCCCGTCCCCGCCCACGCCCACCTGCGTGTTCTGCGTACGTGTGTGTCTGTGTGTGCGTGCGTGCGTGCTCTAACACCACCAACGCATTCATTCACGCGTTCCACCCTACCGCACCCCGTCCTTCCGCTCGCAGCAACACGACGCGCCTTCCCCAGCCCATTGTCTACAGCCTCGGTCCACGTCTGTCTTCGATCCGATGCGCGCTTTCCGCGATCCCGGCTCCGATATGCCCCAACCCTTGCTGCCATCCAAGCTTCGTACAAACTATCTTTCTCCTCGTTGGGCGCCAATACGCAGCAGCAATTTCTCCTCGATGAGCCCTCCATCATCAAATAACAGCATGCATGTCGATGTGACTGCGTTGGGCGTGCCGGCGATGGCAAAGCGGAATCAAAGTGATTCTGTTCCACCCCAGACGCATATTCCTCTGTCAGATCAGATATCATTTCAATACATGTCGCACATGTATTCTTCGCAGCACAGAAATTCAGGTGATTTATTCTTCATGGGCCTGCTCAGTCAGCAACGCGCCACTCATTTTTGATTTTTTTTTCTTGAAAATTTTCATTATTAATGTCTTTTCTCAGTTGACAACGCATCCTCACCGCCAACTTCTGCCCCCATATCCGTGGGACCGCTTCCTTCATCTTGCTCGAATATACATCAAGGTTGGATCTGTGGTCCATCCTATCAAGTGACTCAAAGAAACGGTCCCAATGTAACACAAACACAAAGACCAATATACGGCAGCTCTGCTCCTGCATTATCGACGTATTTGAATTTACGTCAGGAGCGAAATGTGTGCTTGAGCCAATATCCTCCAGAAACCACTGATTCGTTCCATTCTTTCATTTCTCAGCAATTCAACAACCAACATCATCAACAGTTGAATGTAAATTCGCAATCGCCCAGTATGGCGCAAAAACCCGATATACCACTCTCGTCTATATCACCGCCAAAACCAGTACTTCCTCCTCTAAACACAATGGATCCCAAATTTCTTGCTATATATACTCCGAAGCCCGTCTGTCTCGGAAATGGCGGATTTGGTTTTGTTACTTCTGCCGTAAGAAATTCGGACGGAGCGGAAGTAGCTGTGAAATTCATTTTGAGAGAAAAAGTTCCCCCAAAGTCATGGGCACGTGATCCTGTCCTTGGTGTCATTCCGGTAGAGGTTTATATCCTGAAGCATGTTTGTGACGTCCCCAAAAACACAGTATAGGTGACAAAATGGTTTTTTTCAGGTTGATCACAAAAATATTATTAAGTTTCTTGATTACTTCTCGGACAACATTTACTTGTACCTCGTCACTGAATTACACGGCGCAACTTGGACTCCAGCAGTGCCATCTATTTCAGCAACTTGTTCGCAATCGAACGAAGACTATTTGCTCAAATCCATGTCACCGAGTTTAAGCGACGCATCCACTCTTGGATCTGGAAGGTCCGTCTGTGAAAGTCCAACTGCAAGCGTATGCGAAAACAAGGAAAATCTCACTCTGCTCGAACGTAGAAATTCTTGCGATCTTTTTGAGTGCATTGAATTCTTTCAACGTTTCAACGAAAATCAGGTTTGAGGTTTACGCCGGTGCAATGAGTTTTGATCCGAAAATACAAGGCGCGCAAAGTTTTCAAGCAAATTGTTTCAGCAGTTTCCTACTTGGCATCGATGAATATAATTCATCGGGATATAAAAGATGAGAATGTAACGAAACTTCATCGTTCCCATTTCCTTTATTTTATGTTGAAAGCAGTTAGCTTTTAGGTCCTCATCGACTCTGAATTCAATGTAAAGCTTATTGACTTTGGGAGTGCAACAATCTTAAACAAAAATGGAGATGTTTCCGATGGATTGTTTTTGGGGTGAGTGCCGACAGGGGAAGTTGGAAAAAAAAGAGTAACTGTCCTGATGGGACAAACTAGAACATTGCAATATGCCGCACCGGAGATTCTGACAGGATCTCCTTGTCGCGGCAGTGCCTGCGAAGTTTGGGCACTGGGTTGCTGTCTGTACATAATGCTTGCCGGAGAAACGCCATTCGAAAGTCCAAGAGATATCGTTATGCTACCAGCGCCGCTTGCACCAAGAAAAGCTGTTTTGAGTTCGAATGTGTGTGGGTTGATCAGGTGGATGCTCGAAAAGGACCCTGCGCGAAGGGCCACCCTTCCTGAAATTTTGATGCACCCTTGGATGATACTCGAAGAAAATTGAAGTCTCGTCGTAAATTCTTCTAGTCAAACAGGAAAATACAAAAAAAAAACAAAGAAAAAAAAACCCCAGTGTTTGTGGAATAAGTTCCCGTCTTCGCTCGAAAGTTTGGATGGTGTATGCAAGGACGTTTGTTGTTACATTTTTTTTTCTCAAGGATACTCTTTTTTTTTTTTGGCTTCAGTGAGGTGTATTTGTGAAAAAATGATCTGGTGCATTGAATTTTTCAAATTATTTCTTTTTAGCTAACACAAATCAACCTCCTTGTACGTCTCCAAGTAAACAGGAATTTTCTAGCGACTCGTCGCGGAAACCGCAAAAAAATTTGATAGACACAATATTCTGTATGTGCAAACACACGAACGAAGTTACAACCCTCACACTTCCTAAGTAATCGTACCTTCGTTTTCCGACCCAGCATTGTAAGAGCGAAGACATTTTTCAAGGAATGCCAAAGTTCCTCGCTGCCCTTTTGAATAGTGTTCCCTGGAAAGGATTATGAGTCTCACTTCGAATTTGCCCGTGGAAACGCTGATGGTGTGGAGGAGTCAGGATGATCGGATCTGGCTAGGAAAAGAGGAACTATGCGACGACTCTGAAGCTTGTAGCTTGCATCAAAGCCGAAGAACACGACACGGGATGCGCTGGTAGATGGTTCAGTTGAGCCGTTCGGAAGGCGATGCGGTGTTAGGTCTTCGTTGAAACAGGCGCCGGGGAAAATTGTGGCGCGCCGCCTCGTGCCGCGCGCGCTCCAAAAAAAAACTGCTTGCCGAAAAGTTTGCAAAATCCCAAGCATTAACCGTCCCGATGAGCAGCCGGCTTCAGCTGAATTATGCACCCACTCGCCAGCCATATAGTGCCCCGTCGGCCCACGCGACGTTGCCTGCGGTCGCATCAAGTTCGATGATAATTCCCTTCCAATTCTTCATTACCCCTCCTCTGCCCGGGGTCCTGCTCTCCGCCGCCAATGCATGCTTCTTCGCGATCAGTGCAGGAACTGCGCCGGCAGCAGAAAACTGGGGACGGAACGAGCTTCGTCTTTCTTGCTCTCCCCACCGCCGCAGTACGGCAGCAACTCGCAGAAAACAGCGACGAAACTCAAGAGGCCCACTGGTGCACAACGGACGGCGGCGCTCTGGACGGTCTTCCCTCAGTTCTGCAAGCGCCAGCGGCGGCGGCATTCGCAGAAACATGTTTCTCGCCGCCGCCACCGGCGAGGCGGGGACTGAAGTTGATTTAGACAGAATTGGCAACCAACACGCGGTGGCCCCAGTGGAAAGTCTGCAACAGCTTTCAATCCAAAACTTTTATTTTGCTCAACCCGCAGAAGCGGAAGTCGCGGCCTCTACTTATTCCGAAAGCGGGAACGATGAGGATGAAGAACTTCTTTCGTTGATTGCTGAGCTGGGCGACACTTGGAACACAACCCGCCGATGGCGGAGCACTGGCGTGATTGTCACTCGTGCCGAGAATGTGGCACCAGCGGCTGACTAAATAAATCATAGCAGAGGTGCCAATCACAGGCGTGCTCCTGTCTCACTGCCGCCATCCCTGTGAAATACCTACCACCGTTGAATGTATATTCTGTAAAAGGCGTTTACAGTTTCGCGTCTGGTAGAGTGAGAGCAAATATTTGCTAGAGTCAGACCAAAGGCCAGTATCGTGAGACCCCGGGATTCTGTTGCGCAGGTCGATAGAGACTCAGACTGTCCGCACGCATGCATTGAACCCCTATCTCGTCGTATTCAAAAGCTTAGCAGTCTGCCACCGCAAACCAAATTTTTTGAATTTGATTCTTGTCGTGGTGCTTGTCGTGTTGACAGCGAAGCAGATCCCAGCCGCTCGGCACAAGCTGCACCGAAAGTAGAATTACACCTTGTGCAGCTTGCGCAGCCGCGTCGGGTCCGTTTCGTAAAGATGCCGGATTTCTTGCAGCACCGACGTGAACGGCGTGACGCCGATTCCAGACCCGATGAACACAACCACCCCCGAGGCGCTCCCCCAGAAGAGTTGGGAGTTGCAAGTACTCGAAACTGGTTTATTCGAACACTGCTCGTTTCGATCATCGATTTGAGGTGGACGATATTTTAAATTTGTTGAAATACCACTGCTGTCATCGCAGGATGGGTGACGCATCAAACTGCGGATCCTCTTATGAGAAAATAGATGATATGAGTGGCCTATTCATTCTGAATAGAGTATTCTGAATTGAAAGCCTGGCACAAGACCGTTCCTAAGAGGTACCACTCAAGAGATCTGGTAGTAGCGACAGATGCAGGCAGAAGTCGTTCGCCGCAGTTTAGTCCGCTCCTTTCTTTGGAGAAGGTTGCACGAGAGTGGGAATTCACAGAAGGCAGTGCGCGTGGCATCGTTGGCGGGGGGTTGATAGCCCGGTTGAGTCGTAGATGGGCGCGAAGACTTCGCGTCCCGTCCTTCGGAACGATCAGTGAACGGGGACGCGGATGGACAACACCGGCGCCAACCCGTTTCGCGCGCCACCGCCGCCACCGCCGTCGTCGTCTCCCGCACTTGCATCGCCAGGCGCCCGCGGACCGGGCGTGTCCAAACCGCCGCTGTCGCCGCTGCGTCCCACGTTGGCCCAACCACAACAGCAATTGCAACCACTAGTTCAGTCGCAGCTTCAAATCCCGCTTCCAAACAGCAACTCCCACCCTGTTCAATCTTTCTCCGATCAGAAGCATCACCTGTCAGAAATCGAGAGGGCGAAAGAGCTGTTCAAGGCCGAATGGGCTGCCCCTACCCCAAAACATCCCGTCCAAGACTCGCCTGACGTTCCCCTGCCTCCTTTTCACATAGGAATGACAATTGATAATGGCCGTATCAAGCTGCTGGACTTTGTTGGGCAAGGTGAGACCTTCGAAAATGATCAGACACGTTGAAATGGATTAAACAACGCGAAAACAGGCTCGTTTGCACATGTTTATCTTGGCTACGATTATTCGAATTCCTGCAAATGCGCAGTTAAATGCCTGATGAAGTTTGGTGCAGACCCGAAGAAGATGGCAATGCAAAAGCGAGAGGTTAAAGCCATGGAAGATCTCAATGGACACCCCAACGTCATTAAATTGATTCGAACTGTAGAATCCGATGAATGGCTGCTGATTGTTATGGAATTTTGCCAGATAGGTCTGTAGTCAGTCCTATATCTTTTGATTGACGTGCGTCTAGATTTGTATGAAGCTATCATGCAAAAAGGCGGTTTCCCTGATTTTGCTGTCAAAGATGTTTTCAGTCAGCTTTGCGACGGCGTCATGCACTGTCATTCTAGGGGCTACTACCATCGTGATTTAAAACCTGAAAATATTTTGCTGGACGTTGGCGCTTTGACAGCAAAAATTACTGACTTTGGACTGGCGACCCGTGACTCGTGGTGCTATGAGATGGGATGCGGGTCGACTCGTTATATCCCTCCTGAAGCTTGTGCTTCGGCAGATCCAACAAAAGGCTATTCTCCAATCGCGTCAGATGCGTGGGCTTTGGGAATTTTACTTCTGAATTTACTCTTCAGCAAGAACCCTGTAAGTCCAAGCACTTCAGCAGCTGTTATATATTTTTTTTCTCTTCATTGATCCTGATATACCAGTGGTTCGAGGCAACAATGTCGGATCCTATTTTCAGTGCTTATATAACAAACCGCCCCGACATTTTGCGATACCATTTTAAGATATCTGCGGATTTCGATGCCATTTTGGGAAAAGTTTTCAACATGGATCCATCAAAGAGACTTTCACTACCCGATTTCAAAAAGCTTGTGAATGATTTGCCATCGTTTTTGGAAAAAGACGAAGTTGCGGAGGCCAGTGCGTTGGAGCCTGGTGCATTCTTTTTCGACGAACATTCTCAAATCGTTCCGGCTCAAGAACACGCCATCCTTCCGCAAATACCTCAAGTCAGGGCCGCTTCGAATTCAACTGCATTCACAACCACACATCAGTCAAATCCGTTCGCTTCATCTCACCTTCAGGGTCCCCTCGTTGTCTTCGGTTCGATCCCAGACTCTGACATGCAAAATCCATTCGGCAGTGTGAACAACTTCAATTCCACACCGCTCAATATCACTTCCTCGGACTACAACCCTTTTTCTTCCGAAAATTCAATAGCTCAAGCTATGAGAGGAGAAACTCCAGAAGTGGACATAGTAAATCCCTTTTTCGTCATCCAAACAGCTCCTGCAAACGAGATTACACCAACGTTTCAGGCGTTTGACTCAGCAACAACTACGTCGACTCGGCCTGCAAACGTGCCTCTACCGCCAATTCAAGATTCAACGCCATTGCAAACTGTACAACCGCAAATCAATCATCGTCCATCGCAATCAAATGTTCCTGCAACACTTATCTGGACTGCACCAGCGCGTACTGCAGCCCCGGATCTCCCGAATACGCTGACCCTTGGCCGCGAGGGTATTGGGCGTATTGGAATTTCTCGGCTCGCAACAGCAAAGCAGAGACTAGGGGCTTACCGGACTGTTGGTGCAACTAGCGCAAACGCTAATGCAGGTGGTGGGCTTCTCGGACCGGAAACTGCCGGCAGCATCGGGGGTGATCTACGGGACGTGGCTGCAGCGTCTGCAGCTGCCTTGTCAGGACTTGCGTTTCTTGGCACCGCAATCAAAGGGTACGTGAATCCAGACGCGGAGGCAGAAGAAGTTTTGGAAGGCGACGATATGATTGACAGCGAATTCGATGAAGAGGACGGCGGCAACGGCAGCAGTGTGCGCGGGAAGACCGACATAAACCGGTCTGCCCCTGACGAAGAAAGTCACTACGAAGTCGTCAAGGTTGATCGACGACTGATACCTGATTTGGAAAAAGGAATCAAGCGAGCTGTGAATCGGGGGATGAAAAAATTTCGGCCCTTCATTAAATCGTCCAGCAATGCTGCAGCAGCCGTTCATACTGACGGCAGCACTGTTGTAGAAGGTGCCACGACGGATCGGAAGATTAGCTCAGGCGTCAGCATTTCAAATTTGAAACTTGGTAAAGGTGTCGCTGGAGGTGTATCCGCTGATGATTGGTCCGGTTTGGCAAACACCAATGTCGGTTTCCCGTCAGACCAAATTCCAATGCCTGGTGCGTTTGTTTTTGCAAACGCAGGAGCGGCTGACCGGCGGATGTCGATGCCTGCGTTGCTGTTAAATGATGCAAATGTGCAGATCAGGCCGTCTGAAAAGTCCGATATGAATTCAGAACTGCCATTGTACCAAAAAGGTGTGGACCCGAGCAGAAATAATCTTCGTCCTGGAAAAAGTGGCGAAGATGTCCGTTGGGTCAGTCTCGAAGAAAACGGTCGGGCGACAAGCATAGATGATTCCAGATCACGAGCCCGACGAAAAAACAACGGTGATACAGTATTTTCAAAAGTTTACCATGGTCTTGCGGGAATGAACATCCTCGGTGGTCAAAGCAAGCACCATCGACGGGCGTACGAACAGCAGCGAACTGACCAGTCAATGCCGGACGCTTTGCCTTTGCATGGAGTAGAAGATTCTTCAATTCTGCCGGCGCCGCAGACGCCAATCGCATTGATTGTTGCAAAGAATGCTAAAAGCCAAGCCACAGAGCAAGATTTTGAAGATTTGGTAGTTAATGGGAAGATGCTCAACAATGGCGCGCAGTCTCTTCCTAGACATCGTCACCGCGTCAAGAATGGTCAGACAAGTAGTGAAGACCTTTCTATCGCCAATGCAGAGGAATCGCCATTGCAGGGATCTACTTTCAAACAGGACACTGTATCTCCCGTCCGAACTGGCCATCAAGTAAACAGCCCCAATCGACCCGTTACGACTCGCATATCTGTTAGCGAAAGTATTGCTGCTCCGTTTTCTAATTCCGAGAGCGCTTTGGAAAATCCCTTCAAACCTCTGAACAATGCTGGCAATCCGTTTCATCGTCATACTGTACACCAAACTCGGCCAGCCACATATGCAGGGAATGGGAATCCTTTTATTACCGGGATTCCTGACGCAACGAAAGCTCCTACGACGGGATCAGCTTTTCAAGCAATTTTCGTTGCAAGTGATGACCAGCTTCTTCGTCCACAGAGCCACCAGCCGCAAGGTGTGGATCCTTCGCTCTACCCAATACCGACACAAAACCAACACCATGCGATGCAAACCCATCCATCACTTCCGAACATGAATGCCTTCAACAATCATCGCCAACAATATCAACATCGCTCAGCGACACCTTTCACAGACGTTGTGGGGGTTCAAAGCTATCGAGCAGCCCCACAACCGTTTCCAATGCCAGGTTCTGCCGAAGAGCCGATTGATGATGAGACAGGTGCTGCCAACGCAGGTGGTGGGGCCTCCAGTGTGGAAAGCGAGGATGATGAGACTGTCGTGGCCAAGCGAGGGGAGGACAGGTATGTCCGAGGGCTTGTTCGCGGTTTTGGGTGGCTTGTTGGGCGGGACAATCATGTTGAAAGAAGTGGTTCTCATGGTGTTTGAGTGATATTTTTTTTTTTGTATTCACTTTTGACAACAGCAATTTGGTCTTTTTTTTTTTTATTTTGCTGCCCTATACCAGCATCAACCGGAAGTAAATCGGCGTCGGGTCGATTGGAAAGTGATTTGATTGTCGTCGGATGTTCGAAAGAAAATGTTGTTTATTACAGAGTATCACGACGGAGCCGCACCGTCGAAACGAATAATTATTTCAAATGCAAGGCGGATGTGTTGGCGTTTCTTGAAGAGGATAATTGCCGTCATGTAATGATCATTTTACTACCAATGAGATTAGGAGGAGAGTAAGTTTTTGTCTTCTATCAATACTTGCGCCATTCAACTCAATGCCGGAGAGTACCGATCGTGAACAAGTCAATCGGCAATTTCAAGTCTTTTCATTGCCCAGGAACAAAGTTGATTGCATCATCCAAAATGACCGTCTGCCCAACCTGTGATCAGCCGCGCACCGCCGCGCCCGCCGGCACTTCGTTGCCTACGTACCTCGTACGTATCTTGGGCGAATCCCTCGCCAAGGCAGTGCCCTCTGAAACTCTGTGCTCCGCGTGCGCTGTCTCAGCCACCCAATACGTGTGCTACAGTCACGTCTGGGGATCCACGACCCGCGTGAACTCGCCGATCACGGAATGGTCTGTTCCCATCTCCAGCCAGAAGAAGCTCCAAGACTTCGTGTCTGTTGCATTCAACCACGGCGTCCAGTGGATTTGGGTCGATGTTCTCTGCATCAACCAGGCCGATCTCGCCACCAAGACCACCGAGGTGAGCAAGATGGGCAAGTATTTCCGCGACTGTCGCTTTTGCTTCGTCTGGCTCGAGGATGCTACCGTTGCTAAACTAAAGGGTGGTGACGAGTCGGCTGCTGCCATTGCCAGTGATGCGTGGTTCAAGCGTGTGTGGACATTGCAAGAAGGCGTGCTGCCGCGGCGTTTGATGGCCGCTATCCCTGGGCAGAAAACATTCTTGGATACTATCATTGACACGTGTCGTGTTTACGGTGACATCGGCGAGGGGGACCTGAGAGACCTGTCTTTTGTTTCCAACTTGCGGAGAAGTATCAGGATCAGTACCAGTGACGTTATTTTGGCTTGCCACAGCCGAAAGTCCGAGCTTCACCATGACAGGGTGTTCGGTGTTCTCGGTCTCTTCTTCTATGACCTCGGTGCCTTGGACGTCGACTATGCTATCGATCATCCGGAATCTATGAAGCAACTTTACCGTTGCGCGATTGCGTCAGGCGATTTTTCTCTCATGGTCTCGATTGGCTCTGACGGTGGAAAGGTTGGCGCTTTGAGCCAGCCATTGAATTTTTCCGGCAGTTTCTACGGTTGGCAGCGTCACGGACTGAATGCCAAGGTGCAAGGCGACAAGGTCACTCTGCGTCTTGTGGAGGCTGAAAGTATTGGTCCTGGCACCGCTTTTGAACCTGATTACCGCGCGTCCGTGCCCCTCCCAAGTACCGATTTTCACAAGTACCGTTTGGGCACTGCCGTAATCAATGTTGCTAACAGTGTTAAGCACAATTCTGCGGTTCGGGCATTTGCGGTCAGTTGGGTGAAGGGATGGAACAACCTTCTGCTCATGGAGCATCGCGGAGATGGATACTCGTATGTAGGTTGCGGGTCCTTCGTTTTGGATGCCGACCAGTCGCTCTCCCCGGAGGAAGTTGTTTTGAACTGATGTTTACAGTGATTTTGTTGAAATTAAGTTTTCTTTGATTGTTCTGGGCAATAATACCTTCAACAATACTCTTCTGTCCTCCTCTTCACATTAATCGCTAGTACTGTACATAAGAGCTTATGATACCATTTTTTGTTTAACTAGTCACGCTCTGCTAATCCAATCAAAAGTGATTGGCAACATTTTGCCAATGACACCGTTTTTTATTAGGCACTAAACACTAAAAAAAGTACCAGTGATTATTTCCAAGAGTACTCCAAGTTTGTATGGCTTTCTTGGTTTTTAGAAATCTAAAATATCGGTAATCTTTTCTCTATTGTTTACACTTTAGTTTTTTTAGACTTCTGTGGTTATTTTTCATTGTTAAAATTTTGACATAATTCAACATGAAGTCTCTTATTAAATATCGGTTATATTGTCTTATATTGATCTCGATTATGTTATAGGACCTGGAAATCATCTTTATTTTATTCAACAGTTCAGCCAGACCCTTTAACTCCGAAGTTTTTCCATTTTAGATCCATTTCCCATACTTTTTCGCATTTTTGGTAAAGAGATGAGGCAATTATCTCTTCCTAAAACTGATGATTTCATATTGTACGTACACAGGCATTACGCTATTCCAATAATTGAAAGATGTGTTTCACGTAAAATTAGCAATAAATGTCCACCATGTAAAACCAACTCTTTGTTTTACAATAAGCACCTAGAATCACAGCATTTAACTTGTGATAAGTTGTCCTAATAAGCACTGTAAATTCAAATCTTTCCGTCGGAATTTATTAGATCATCAAAGTGAATTAATTAACAAAAGGAAAAATTGTCAATTATGTGATCGCTCTTTCATCCATACAATCACATTTTGAACGAAAATGTTTTACAAAAGTGATGAAAAAAATTACCTATTCAATTCAAATTCGCATCATATTGACGTAGATTCTATGGAAAATGACTTCCTTAGTTGCTGATGACGGGGTTGTATTATATGGAAAATATGATTTTAAGTGGTCACTATGCCCACTAGCATAAAGCAGTTCTAGTATTATAAAAGAGGTCACCGGATGATACAATTAAGTGCCCAATAAAAAAAGTATTACAAGTTCTAATATATATATAAACTACTATCCTTTCTCGCGTTGTCGCTTTATGACGATGCAGTCAGAAGCTGCCAGAGATTGCTAACGGTTCGCCAGGAAGTCAGTTTTGCGATAATAAGTCTCTTCTTGCAACTGATGCCTTGCAGGGTCAAGCCAGATCTGCGCGCACAAAATCTCTTTCTGGCGTAGAAGCTCTTGAATATGTCTGGATTAGTCAGTCTACAGGCTTTCAACTTCCTTTGCGAAAGGATTGGACTTTCGGCACTGTGTGCTCTGCGGGGCTTTTATTGTATTTTCAATCGTTCATCCAGTTCTCAAAATGAGATGAACGCCACTATCGGTGTAGACTAGATCACTCAATTGACCGACTTGCAATGCAAACGTAGCTTCTTCAAATGGCTCTGAAACATAATCGTTGAACACTGGTGACGAAAACAAAGAAAAACGATCCGTACTTTGCATTTGGCCGCGTCCAAACCATCCTAAGTCACCGCCATCTTTCGCGGAACTGCAATCACTGTTGACTTTGGCTATTTTCTTTCAGTTTTCGCTTTACCAACACACTGCTTACCGAGAGAAGCCAAATCGGTCTCACCACTCAGAATCATATCTCTATAACCCGAAATAATTGCAGTCGCTTCTTCCAAAGAACGGGTTATGTTTTTCTGTGAAGAATTGAGTGTTCCACAGCAAAGAGATCAGGTTCAACCTCCTTCCATGATGAAGGCCTCCGAGACCCACTGTGTTTGACGAGCAAATGTGAAGCCTTTACTTTCGTCTGATCAGGGGCTTTTGCCGCTGGACCGTTGAAGCCTTCTGGCTTGTCCCAAACGCTCTCATTCGTAGCCCTGTTGAAGTAGTACGCTCTGTTGCGTGTTTTCGACCTGGGAGGGATGAACGAAAAACCGCTCAGCATTACAGCCATTACAAAGTGGAAAACCAACCAACGCTCCTGCGGTTATGCGCGCATGAACAGAAAAGGATCAGTCAATAGGAAGATTCCCATGCTATGAGGACAACCTCCCAGTCAGCCTGACATTGGTATTCGGTTGGATGTATACGTCGTGCATCCATGTTTGGTTTGTGTGCTTAGTCAGTATTGCTTCATCGCCGAAGGGGGCCGACAAACCATTGGAACGGTGAATGGTTTCCGTTTTGACCAAAAACCGGGCACCCTCGCCACAGCATTCGGCACGCCGCGTGCAGCCAGCACGCGGACGAGCGCAAATAATTCTCGCAATTGCAGATAACACTTCCCGTAGGTGTCGTGTACATCAACTTCCTCGTTGCGAGGAGCAATTTCACGCATTCGAACTACAGGTCTTACGCATCAAAATCACGCATACTTCATCACGCTTAGCGTTCGACATGCATCACTAACACGAATTTCACGATTATGAAGGAGTTTCCATGAATGGGGATAACGACATCCGTAGAATTCGTACCTAACTCCTCTTGGACACCCTGACGCTATAACATTTAAAACTTCAAAAAGCATACATTAACTATCACCTTGATCACTTGCTGAAGTACTGGAAGTTCGACTGCCTTGCCAAGTAAGTTATCGTCATTTGATGGAACAACTCGCAGATTGATGACGACTGTCCAATTCCGCCAGATGCGGTGATATATATTTACTCAAACTGAGCGTCCTTCAAACTTTGGTCACTTTGTCCGGGACGAAGAATCCGTTGGGAATTGTGGTTCGGATCATGTGGTTTTTCCTCATTCACAGTCACCTTTAAGGCAGATCATGCACAATGCGCATGTGTGGTCTAGCTGGAAAATTGCGAGGCACCTGATTCATGATTGTAACAGTTACATGTCCTGCCTGGAGACTCAATATTTATTTCATTCAGAATTTCATAAATACAGCCCAACTCCCCAGATGAAAAATCTATTTAAAAACCATTTTGCTCTTATGATTATTTGGACCCATTTGCTGAGTTTTTAGATTAAGACTGCTCCTCAGCGGTTAAGACTGCTTCAACAATAAACAAGCTCCCCAAAGGTCATTAACATTTGGCATTTCGCTGACCTAGACGCCAACAGATTCCTTAAAATTGTATGTCTGGGAATTCCGGCCGCTATTCAAGCAGATTTGGATTCTAAAAATTTTTCACACCTAACAAAAAATTATCTTGCGTTACGAGAAGATTAGTTTTAAGTTGCAATAGAATGCAAGGCAGCCCTAGCAACAAACACAATGGTATCCTCGTCCGCCTTTTGGATAGGATCTTTCACCGCAATGGAGATCTCTGAACCCAGAATGCGCCTGACACAACTCAAGGAGTATGTACCGTCGTCGTTGAAAGTGCAGAAAATAACTTCACGTTATTGTCTAATCATTGGAAACCTAGGGATTTACAAACTTAACGCTTTCAATTTCGTGACCCAGTTGGCGGAAACTTATTGAAAGAAATCTGTAACTGGATCAGTGTTTCAACAACTGCGGACAGCGCAGCATCTGCCTCCGGAATCGTTATCGCCGGAAGTCAAAATGATGAAATGCCGCGCAATTTTGGTGGGATCCACACTGTGCATGAACTGCGCTGAAGAAGCCGGAGATTGTCGGGAGGCCTCGCGGAAAAGTCAAATTCAGCTCGGAAGCGACAGGACAGGACTATGGCTCAACTTGCTGCCTCCGGCTCTGCATCCTACGTATTCGCTACACTCGTGACTGCCGACTCATATGTCGATGCCGCGGTTGTCCTGGCTCACTCGTTGCGCCGCGTCGGGTCTCGAGTGCCCTCCATCGTTCTCGTGCCACCGCAATCAGACATATCCCGTGGCAACGTCTCGCGCCTGTACCGCGCTTTCTCGCGCGTAATCTATGTGCCACTCTTGCGCTCTGGCCGCGCTCCTAGCGATGATTCTAACCTTGCCCTACTTGCCCGGCCCGAACTCGATATTACTTACACAAAACTGCACGTCTTCAACTTGCCTTACGATCGCGTATGCTTCCTAGATGCTGATACGGTTGTGCTGCGAAACGTGGACAGTATTTTTTCTTATCTCGACAATGATGTGGTGTTTGCCGCAGCCGCCGATGTCGGTTGGCCCGATATTTTCAACTCTGGCGTGTTTGTCACGCGGCCGAGTGCTTTGATGTTCGAGACTCTGTGCTGGGACGCCGAGTTCTCCGGAAGCTTTGATGGTAGTTCTTATCTCTCGAACCTCGTGACAATGGCGCAGTGCTAATCTTCAGTCCCACCCCAATGGATCCAGGCGGTGATCAAGGATTATTGAATTCCTTTTTCAGGAGCTGGTCTGGTGGCTCCAATTACTTATTCCCGCCGATTCGTGCTTCCCCCGAAGGGGCTCCTTCGCGCCCTGACTGTCCACCAGAAAGTTTGAAAACTGCGAGACTTCCTTTCGTGTACAATGTCACTCCGTCAGCCGTATACAGCTATTTGGTAATGAAATGTTTGGCGCGATGAACATCTAACGGTTTTTTTTTTCCTTGTTCGTTTTAGCCAGCATTCAATCATTTTAAGGATCATATTGCAATCGTCCATTTTGCAGGACATTCCAAACCGTGGACCCAGCAGCTATTTTCCGATGGCACAGTGAAAAATAAGTTTCGTTCTGTGTCGTGTGATATTTCACTGATGTATTTTTGCAGCTCACTGAGTTCGGACACGGTTGATCTTTATAACATTTGGTGGTCAGTTTTCGAAGATTTGAAGAAAACTTGGGCTTTAGATGATGCTGTGAGTTTTTCCAACACTTACAACAACTCAAATCCTCTCCAGTCGTCCGAGACTTCTGTTGATCGCGATCTCGAAGACAAACTGACAGTCTCAGAAAAAAGTAAATCATTTGGGGTGGCTGGGAGCAATTCGAAGTCTGGAGACGCGCCCGAGTCTCCGAGTTATGCATGGGATGTCTCGGAATTGCCCCGACCTATCGCGATTGATGCGAAATCAGCAACTTCAACTTCAGTCCCTTCGCATTCCCCAACTCGTAAAGTGCGCAGTGACTCTCCAGTGAAAATGGTTTTCAACGCAAGTTCTGCAACGTCCACAACATCCTTTTTCGATCCCAGAATTCAACCAGTTGCGGCTTCTCAAACTCAAACCAGCAACATAAGCGGTTCAAGCCCAACGGTATCCCCGTCTTCTCGATACGAATGGAACCCAGACGAGTTTTCAGCCACGCAGAGACTACAGGCACAGTATAATTTGCCAGTAATGACCCGCAGTATGTCGCGTGGCGCGCCATCTCCAAACGAAAAGAAAGAGTCTCGCGAGTCGCTATTTGACGAAGAGGGTGTTAGCTTGAATCCAGTTAAAAAGCCTTAGCATTTTTCCATTGTTTCCATTGATTATTATTGTTCTCGTTTTTTTGTTTTGTTTTGTTTTTTTGTTTTTGTTTCTTTTGATGTCTGATTATTCAATAGATTTTGTTTGTTGAAATCTATGGCGTGTTTTGGACATTCTATTTATTTGCTTTCGAGATACTCTCCTTGATTCAATTCGAGCAATCTCATCAAGTATGCTCGGTCCAGAGCCGCTGGCAATCAAATCCGAGTTGCGACTCCGTTGAAGAAAAAATATAAAGAAAAGCTGCGATGTCGTCGCTCGCAGCTGCGCTCCCGAAACCGCAGCAGAAGCCCGTCGCCGGCAGCAGCAAGTGGGACAACGACGACGACGATGATAGCCGTGACCGTGCTGCCCTGTCCAAGGCCGTCGCCACGCAGCTGGCGGTGCGAGCCGCTCCGCCGTATGGAAAGCGCCGCGGCTGGATCCCGCGCAGCACGCTGGTCCGTACCCATCCCCATTCGTATATTCTGGGGTGTGGATTAAGTGCGTCGCTCCCTTCCCCTTTCGAACTTGCAGGACTTTGGCGATGGTGGCGCCTTCCCCGAAATACACACAATGCAGTACCCCCTTGATATGGGTCGCAAAACCGGCTCTGCAGGTCGGTCTGCCGCGGGAACGCTGGCCTTGCAGACGGATGCAGATGGCACTCTGCGCTATGATATGGTTCTCACTCACAATGCGCGCGACGGCAAAATCATCCATTCCCAACTGAAGGACTTGTCTGCGAAAGACATTGCTGACGGAGAGGATGAGAGCAGAGCAAAACCGGGACCCGAGGAGCTCGCAAAGACTACAGAACGAACGCGTATGGCACTAGAAAAAATGACCGAATGTAAATATTCAGATTTTTCTATCTTAGAAACTGATCAGCTGTGCAGCTCGAATCAAAGCAAATGCTCCAAAGGGCATCGTCTCATCCTCATCTTCTGCGGCTAATGCCCCCCAATTCATTCGTTACACACCATCCACTTCATCCGGTACGACTGCGGAAACCAGGATTATTCGAATGGTCGAAGCACCAATCGATCCCATGGAGCCGCCCAAATTCAAACATAAGAAAGTTCCCCGTGCACCACCATCACCACCGGCGCCTGTTTTGCATTCGCCCCCACGAAAGGTTTCTGCCGAGGAGCAGAAAAATTGGGTCATCCCACCTTGTGTGAGCAACTGGAAGAACGCGAAAGGATATACAATTCCATTGGACAAGAGATTAGCTGCTGATGGAAGAGGAATCCAAGACGTGGGTTTCCGGATCCTTTCATATTTTCCATTCACAGTAACGTGTTCTGTTTCAGATTCAAATCAACGATAATTTCGCAAAACTTGGCGAAGCTTTGGCAATCGCTGATAGGCACGCGCGAGAGGAAGTAAGAGTTAGGGCAGAGATGCAAGCGAAACTTGCAGCGAAAGCCAAGAAGGAAAAGGAAGAAAAACTTCGTATGCTTGCTCAAAAAGCAAGAGAAGAACGTTCCGGCATCACGTCATCTGCTCCAGTTTCTGCTGGAGGTAAGCCCGTTGTTGGGGAATACCAAGATTCGGATGCTTCGGAAAGCGAAGAAGATGACGAGGATGAAAAGAAGATCCGGGAGCGTGAAGAAATAAGAAAAGAACGCAACAGGCAGAGGGAGCGAGAGCTACGTATGAGTCATATGGGTGCCGACACAAAAGCAAAAGTGTTGGGCAGACTGAAGTGAGCTATTTTTCTGTGCAGCGACTGACTTATTTGTTTTTTCAGCTCTGAGCGTGATATTTCCGAAAAAATTGCACTTGGTCTCACGCAACCATCAGCTTCTCGCGAGTCTCAATTTGACCAAAGGCTGTTCAACCAATCCTCCGGAATGTCGTCTGGATTTGGAGCAGAAGACTCGTACAATCTTTACGACAAACCGCTGTTCACAGGAAGTTCTGCAAATGCAATATATAGACCCAAAAAGGCAATTGACGATCATCAAGAAGCTGTGCCCGGCGTGCGAACGGATCGCATTGAACGGATTGTGGAAGGCGGGTCCATGACACGCGGACCGCATAAAGGATTCCAAGGGACTGAAGGCGGCCCTGGACGCGGTGGACGAGACGGGCCTGTGCAGTTTGAGCGGGAGGACGAAGACGTGTTTGGAATCGACGAGTTCATGTCAACAGCGAAGCGCGGGCGCGACGAGTGAGTGTTTGTGTTCGCGTGCTGCGTCTGTGGCTAATTGTGCGTGACCAGCGCCGCCGGCCGCGCGCCGGACGAGAAGCGGCAGCGCCTGTGACGCGTGTTGGTTTTGTGCCAAAAAAGAAAATCAAAAAAAAAATGACCGTCTCCATCGAGCATGTGAAGCAGATCAGCGACATCGCAGCGAAGACACCTGCGAAAGCCGTGGATGCTTACAAGACCGTTCTGTCTAAAACCGACGGTGCGACACGTTTTTCGACTGTTCTTCTCCCTGAACGGAAAACTTCAACATGAAACAGCTAGCGACCTTCCGGCCAGGGAACTCGCGCTCGTAAAACTCGGCGAGTTATTTGCGGCTCAAAAGTTAGTCGTATGCAGCGCGTGAACCGTCTTGATTGATGCGTCAATTTTGAATTGCAGAGATCTCGCCGGGCTCACAGCCCTTGTGCAGAGCTCGCGCCAATTACTCCTTGACATCGGCAAAGCAAAAGCCGCCAAAATCGGTTTGAATGTTTCGTGTTCCTTGTAGAAGCATCTCACCATGTCCTGCGTCTTAGTCAAGACACTGATTGACTTGTTCTCTATTATTCCTGGTGCGCTGGACACGCAAGTCAAGATTTGCAAGGAATTCATCGAATGGGCTGTTGCTGAAAAGCGCATTTACTTGAAGCAATCTTTGGAAACTCGCCTTGCAGCCCTGTTAGTATTGATATTTTTATTCCTCTTTCAGTTGGCCAACCTTTATTGCAGATACCTTGATAATAAAATGTACGCCGACTCGCTGTCTCTTTTGGCGTCGCTAAACAAGGAGTTGAAACGCTTGGATGACAAGAGCGTTTTAATGGAAGTACAATTGCTCGAGAGTCGCGTGCACCATGCTACCCGCAATTTACCAAAAGCGAGGGCGGCTCTCACTTCTGCAAGAACAAGCGCAAATTCTATCTACTGTCCGCCGCTGATGCAGGCGATGTTGGACCAACAATCGGGAATTTTGCATGCAGAGGAAAAGGATTACAAAACTGCGTAAGCTCCTTTTGTTGATGATCGTCGCATCATGTATCATTGTCTGTGGCTTATTTTTACGGCAGATATTCATATTTTTATGAAGCTCTCGAAGGATTCTCGAATCAGGATGACTCCAGAGCGGTTCTTGCTCTCAAATACTTGTTGCTTTGCAAAATTATGCTTAACCTTCCGGATGACGTATTCAGTATTATCAACAGCAAAATGGCTCAAAAGTATGCGGGTGCTGACATAGAGGCCATGAAGGCAGTTGCTACAGCACATCAAAATCGGTCGTTGTTGGAGTTTGAACAGTCAATGAATAAGTTCAAGAATGGTAAGTTTTGAGGCATTGCACTCCTGATGGCTCTGTATCAGAACTGCGCAACGACCCAATCATAAATGCTCACTTGGACGAATTATACGACAGCTTGTTGCAACAAAACCTCCTTCGGGTGATTGAGCCATTCAGTCGCGTTGAAATTGCCCACGTTGCTCAATTGGTCAAGCTGTCAACCCAGCAAGTCGAAATGAAGCTTTCTCAAATGATCTTGGACAAAGTATTTCACGGAATATTGGACCAGGGCGCCGGATGTTTGGTTATATTCGATGATCCAGAGGTGGACGTGAGTGCTGAGTTCTTTTGTTCGCTTCTTACTACTATTCGTAGAAAACTTACGAAGCTGCCCTGGAGACTATCAAGCAAATGGGAAATGTGGTTGAATCACTGTACGAGAAGGTAGGAAGCTTCCGGTTTTCTAAATAAGACGTTACTCAATCCTCATTGCAGGCTGCTGTGCTCAACTGAGTGGGGATTTGTTCTTGTCTGGCACCAACAAAGTTCTGTTTATTTTTCGTTTTTGAAGTTGATGGCTTCCGTCGCCCGTGCCCGCTTTGGCACCCATCCTTCTTTCCTACATCTGCTATCGCGCAAGCGTACCCTTTTCGACACATTAGCGCCGCTGGCACCCAACAATTTGGCTGTGGGCGCTCGTGTCGTACCAACGAAATGGGTGAATGCCGGTATCGCAGACTCCTTCTGGACCGTCCAGGATGTGTCCTTCAGCCATGGCTTCCGACGCGGTCGCGTATCGGCTATCCGCACATGGCGTGGGGTACAAGACTCATCCGCGAAGGAGATTCCTGCATCAGACTCACTCCGGCTATCGTGGCGACTGTATTCGGATCCGGCTGAACATGCAGCACTGAAGATGAAACTTGGTATCTCAGCAGGACGGAAGATGGGTGACGCGGTGGTCAAATCGAAAAAGTCCAAGTGAATAGCAACAATAAACCGGAGCAACACCAAGTACTTTCTGTTGACAGACAAAACATCAAATCTTGTGGCCACATTCTTGCAATGCTGCTTTGATTGCATTCAACGTGACGTCCAAATGCCCAAGCATCGAGTCGTTTACCACTGACACGTTCATGTGGCCGATACGGAAGTACTTTGTCGCGTGCTCCGGATGCAACCCTCCTGCAAGTACGACACCCTTGGCGCCCACTTTTCCGAGGAAATCTGCTGGCGCAACTCCAGCAGGATAGTACACCGCCGTCAGAGTGTTAGCAGCGCACTCTCTGTTGACTGGAACAATCTTGAGGCCCCACGATTCGAGCGCGTCCTTAACTTTCGCGCTCGCAACACGGTGTAGAGCAAAGCGTTGATCCATTGCACCTTGTGCAGCAACCAGCTGCGACAAGGACACCTGCAGAGCCAGGATCAACTGAACCGGAGGAGTGGCGAAATACGACGGCTGGCGGGCTTCGTACTTTTGCATAATCGGAAGCCATTTTTTGAAGGACGCAAAATACGTCGTGGGTGCAGATTTCTTGGTGAGCGCAACTTCCAGTGCGCGTTTGCTGACAACCATGACGGCAAGCCCTGGAGGGACCCCGAGTGCCTTTTGCGAGCCTGTCATAACCACGTCAATACCCCATTCCTCCTGTTTGATGACTTCAGCTCCGACAGAACACACTCCATCGAGTGCAATCAAAGTTTGTGGTGAAACGCGGTGAACAACCGCACAAATGTCCTGCACGTTGTTCAAGACGCCGGAGGATGTATCCACGTGCGTGATGGTGACGAGCTTGTACTTTTTCGCTTTCAGCGCGGATTCTATTTGCGCAAGTGATGGGCGGTCGCCAAACTGGGAGGGTCGCAAAGAGTCCACCTTGCCGCCATACACTCCGATACACTCCGCAAACCAATCGCCGAAAATGCCAGTATTGATGCAGAGTACATCGTCGCCCGGTTCGAGCAAGTTTGCAGCCGTCGCGTCCCATGTGAGAGTCTTTTTTTTTTTTTTTGGTTTCGTTTTCGTGTCGTTGTATCAGCGACGATTACGAAACAGACAGCGTTTCATATTATAAAAGGGTTCAATCTTACCCCTGAACCAGCCACGACAAAGGGCTGTCCGGTGGGAGCGAAAAAGACTTTTCTGAGAAGTTCAATGGCATGACCAAACTTCTCAATGAAAGAGGGATCGACATGAGAGGTTGCGGCCGTCGACATTGCGGTCAAGACCTGGAGGGGTGAGAAAGAAGGCGAGACACTGTTGGCGGGTTGGAGTCAAAATACGACGGGGGGACTTGCATCCGCATCGAATTCCACAGGGCCTGTCGTAAGCGCCGGAGGAAGCAAAATCAGTAATGAGGATATGCAAGCGTGGAGGCGGTGGGTGCGGCGAACCGGGGATCATGCAAAGGCGGTGCGCGGCGGCCATTGTTGGACTGATTTCGTTGCAGTGGCGCGACAAAACCGGTTCATTTGCCGCCCCGCACGGCCGTGCTACGCGACAGCGACGTTATCGGCGGGGCGCAGATGCATCGTGATTTAGGCCCCAGTCGGGCGGGCTCTGAGCACTGCAATTTGTATTCACATCGCCAGTTCGCCACAATCCACGATCACCACATCATGAACAGGCTTATCTCCAGGCCCTGTTTGAACACTCTGAATGCCATTTATGATGTCGTCCAGTCCACTCAGCACTTTCCCGAAAACCACATGATGTCCATCGAGATGTGGAGTCGCTACAGTCGTGATAAAGAATTGGGATCCATTTGTATCTTTTCCTGAATTGGCCATACTATACACCGGCAGATATTAAGTTTCGCAAATAGAGAGTTTAGCTTGCACCTTATTACACCTGGCTTAGAGTGTTTGAACTTAAAATCTTCATCTTCAAAGGCGCCTCCGTAAATACTATACAAAGATATTTCAGTAATTGTGAGTATGATTGTCAGACCTTTTTCCTCCGGTTCCATTACCCGCCATGAAATCGCCGCCTTGGATCATAAAATCCTGAATTATTCCTGTTAGTGAAAAAAGACGAAGTCCGCGTCAAAGCACCTTAATAATCCTGTAAAAAATAATAAGAAGCAGTTAAATGCCAGTTACAAACCGATGAAATTTGCTGCCCTTAAAACCAAATCCAACTTCTCCCGTTGCCAGCTGCCGAAAGTTCTCCTGGAAGAACAGAGTCGGTTGAGAAGAACAAATTTCTGCGACTTACAGTCGTGCGCGGAAGTGAATTACCATATAATCCAATCACAATTCGCACGGACTTTGTGTTGGATTCACCGAACGGTGTGTACACAATATCAAGAAACACTTTCGAGGTAATTGCCGAAGGATCCAAGTTAGCTTTCAGCGTCGCGGCAGCAAGAGATGCAGTGCCGGCGATACTGGCAGAAACACTGCTGGTAGATACGTCCGAACTTGCAGACAGATTAGTTGCCGAGGACAGGGATGTGGAGTCGAGAATCAAGTCGCCGTGATGGGTCGTCGAGTTGGACGACGAAGTGATGGCCATAAACAGGATGTAGCACACGAAGGCCACTGCGCCCAGGACGGCGAATCTGGAGAGGCGTCAGGATACGGTTCGTCAAAGAACGAAGACGACCGTTTGGTGTTGGACATGCGATCAAGTCAGCAAAGAAAATGCAGCCAAAACCATCCCCGTCTGCAGCAGACCTCCTGCGTGCCGCCCTCGCGCTGGCCGCCAGCTCGTCCTCAGAACTCTCGGCCGTCGTGGCCGCACGCTGCCGTGCAGGATTTTCCTCTGCGAAACGCGCCTGGCTGGAGTTCGTTGAGTCGTCGTCTTCGCAGAAGCAACAAAGGCTCGCCGCCGACGCCTTTGCCGACTGGATCTCTCCGATGATCGTGTCGGTTTTGGCGGTAGACGGTATCACGGAAGATCTACTGGCTTTCGCTGAGCCGAACTCTAATCTGAAGGAGGTCGTCGCCGAGCTGCACCTTGACTCGGCATTAAAGCTGCACGACACAGTGCGCGCAGCTGCCTATTCTGCGCTGCTTGAATCTCCAGATTTGTTTGCTTCTCTGATGCAAGATGACTCTGTTGCGAACTCAGCCGAAATCGAGTATCTCGCCGGCCTGAACAATGAGGTCCCGAATCTGCTGGCAAAACAGTCCACGCCACAGCTTTTTGAGATATCTCCCGCACCATTAGCTGCCGCGGCGGGAGTTACTGATACGAAGTTCTTAGAGTCGGACTCCTTCATGGAAATTTTTTCTAACCATTCACCCGACACATCCGTCGAGAACTCAGTTGTTGCGGAGATGATCAACGGAATGGCCGATGAAACAATGCAGCTAAGCCTCTACGCAAATTCAGATGCTTTGGATGAGTCTTTTGTGGAACAATCGCGCCTTTTGCAAGGGCTGCATGAAGCCGCTTCGCCCAGAACCCGTCGTCGTTTGCGGGCCTTTCCAGAAAACGGCTTTGCACCACGCAAAGCGACAGCGCGAGATGGAAGAGTTCTCGAGCGTGTTGCAAACACCGTTTTTGCACCTGATGTAATATTTTTTCCGTGATTTTGGGTGCTGATTGCAGACATCAGGTTGCCGCGGATGACGTTGCTCACCTGGTGGAAGCAACGTTCGCAAACACCGTTTTGGATCAGCAGTCAGCAGTCGCTTCTGATGAATGGACTCAATTCGACGTGGTCAGTGAGATGGAACGTGTTGTTGCAAGCCTGAAGGAGAGCGACGGCATGCGTGATGCACTCGCAGACCATCTGGTTGGCGGCAATTCTCAGGATCTGAAGCGGACTGCAGTAACGCATCGCTCGCATTTTGCTGCAGCTGAGGCACCAAAACGCGCGGCGAACAAGCTGCATCTTCAGGAAGCTCAGACTGTGACAAGAACAGTGCACGACATATACGAAGCGCAGGCCGAGAAAGACGCGGAAAAAGAGGCGGAGCACTTGGAGCTGCTCGGGATGGAGGTGGAGTATTTCTTCGAGCGCGAGAAGGCTGTAAGTTATTTATTCCACCGAACGGAAAATCCTGAATTTTTTGTCGATGCAGAAAGACAAGCCGTCGTTCCTCGGCTCTGGCGGCCGGATCCTTGCGAGCATTTTCAAGGCGGTGGGTGCGCTGACCATATTCTCATCCTGTCTGATGCATGTACTCTGTCAGGTCACTCACGGCTCCAGCATTACGAAGTCCATCGCAGACGAGCATAACCTCCCGTCCTCTGTGTCCGCATCCTCGTCTGTCGACTCCATATCTCATGCTATCGTGGAGAACACCCGGGAAGCCCAGTGGGCCAGCGCATTGGACGGCAAGAAACCCCATCGCCCGAAAAAAGTCCTGGACAGTTCATCTGAGAAGGGAAGAGTCAACAGACTTGATCAGAAGTTGGCAGACAAGCCATGGGTTTCGCACGTGTATAACGCCAAGGATCCATTCGAAGGAAGCGTGAACCCCGTGGATGCAGCGGTCGACGACGTTATGGCAGAAGGTCTCTCAAAATTGAAGGCAAAGCTGTGATCATCTCTTAATAGATGATCTCTTTCAGCCTTAAAGTGCTTTCCAAAAACAACTGCTTGCTGAAGTGTCGATTGAGGCAATCATCGAAATATGACCAAATCTCTGATTTCCTTCCATCGCTGTCCAGGTCTGGTCCCGTACACCGTCGGTCTGGAGCTGCAGCAGAATCTCGTAAAGCAGCGTATTAGCAACCACAAACTGCCAAACGTTGTTCTGCTGCTGGAGCACGCTCCTGTGTATACCGCCGGACGAAGGTTGAAAGGCGTGGAACTTGAAGCCGAACGTGCTGTCATTAGCGCAAGTCAAGCATTCCTTCTGAAACCAAGAGGAGCTAACGAGTCCTCCAACTGCAGATACTGGCCTTGCGCTGATACCTACCGCCCGAGGAGGGCAGACTACGTTCCATGGGCCGGGACAGATTGTGGGATACCCGATAACCGATTTGCGCACGCTTCATCCAGACGTACAAACCGTTCGCGGATACGTAGCAGGAATCGAAGGCGCTCTCATGCACGCCTGCCAGCTTTTTGGCGTTGAAACCATGCGTACTGAGCACACTGGTGTTTGGGCTTCTCATGATCGCAAGGTCGCAGCTATTGGTGGGTCTTTGTATGCACCATCTTTAGCCTAATGCTGAGATGGCGCCTGATTTTATAAAAGGCGTTCAAGTTTCTCGTTACGTGACCTCCCATGGGTTTGCGCTGAATTGCGATGCAAACTTGCGATATTTCAACGCTATTGTTCCGTGTGGCATTGCAGGAACGTCGGCAACATCTATTTCCTTTGAGAGGGTACTTCTCGGAAAACAAGGGCCGGATGTGACTGTTGCTGATGCAGTGCCAGCGTTGGCGAGAGGCTTTGAAGTTGCGTTCAAGTCTGAGATTGTCAACCTGGAGGAAGTGGACTTCGCATTCGCGAGGCAGATAAACGACTTTTTGGCGCGACATGGGGTCCAATAGTAAAATTGCATTGGCAAATCATTCCTTCAAAATCTCTCTTGCAACAATCATCCGCATCACTTCGTTTGTTCCCTCTAGTATCCTGTGTACGCGCAAGTCGCGGAGATACTGTCCAACAGGATAGTCATTCAAGTATCCGTATCCACCATGAATCTGCACGGCGTCGTCACAAATTTGAAAGCACTCCTCGGTCGCGTACGCCTTAGCCATGGCACACACGGCCGCTGCATTTGGCGCCTGTGCATCCAGTGCTCGAGCAGCATTTCTCACCATTAGGCGCGAAGCAGTTAACTTAATTGCCATTTCTGATAGCTTAAACTGGGTGTTCTGGAAAGCAGAAATGGTGTTTCCAAACTGTTTCCGATTTTCTGCATATTCCACTGAGGTCTTTGAAAACGTAGGTTTAGAGTCCACTTTTCTCAGTGAGGAACAATACCTTCAAGGCAGACTGCGCACCTCCAAGTGAACAAGAAGCAATATTGACGCGACCACCGTTCAAGCCTCTCATGGCATACGCAAATCCTTTGCCCTCCTCTCCAACAAGGTTTGTACTTGGGACTTTGCAATCCTCAAAAGTAACGACTCATAACAAATAGCGCAGAAAAATGATAAATCATGATTCTACGTATCGAAACTCACCTCTCGTTGGCTGACACTTCCACCCGATTTTGCTTTCATTCTTACCAAAAGAAAGACCTGGCGTGTTCTTTTCCACAAGTATTGCGGAAACTCCTTTTGGGCCGGCGCTGCCGGTGCGCGCCATGACAAGGTAAACATCGGAAGTGCCCGCACCAGAAATGAACGCCTTTGATCCATTCAGCACAAAATAGTCGCCGACCCGTTTTGCTGTCGTTTGAAGTGAAGAAGCGTCGGATCCGGAAGAAGGTTCCGTAAGGCAGTACGATGCGATGAGCTCCATCGTCGAAAGTCGAGGAAGGTAATTTGCCTTCAGCTGGTTTGATGCAAACGCGTCGATCATCCAAGCTACCCTGTGCGTGGCGTTTCCATTAGGAAGTGGAGGAAAACTAATTTAGTTACATATTGTGAATGGACATGAAGGCGGCAGTTGACACGCATCCCATGGCGAGTGCTTCAAAGACGAGCGATGCGTCCATACGAGTCAGTCCAGATCCGCCGTAATCTTGGCTGCAGTACATCGCACCGAATCCCAACCCAGCCGCCTTTCGCATTGCGTCGACAGGAAAGTGGCTGGTCTCGTCCCAGATGCGCATGTTTGGGGCAAGCTCTTGATCTGAAAACCTCTTGGCAAGATCGAATATTTCTGTTTCGGATTCGGCGAGGCCGTCGCAGGCTTGATATGGATTCATTCAGTCAGTCCAAACGAATGCGTAGGCACGTACGGTTGACAACGGAAGTTAGGAGAGAGCGGCGCAGAATGCGATTCGACCGGAAGCGCGCAGAGGCGGTGGCGGTGGCGGTGGCGCGTAGGAAGAAGCCAGCCATCTGAGATTCGACAAAACCTTGTTTCTGATCAACGCGGCACCGGCGCGAACCCGCCGCACTCCGTCGCCACAGATGCGTCATCCAGCTGAAGTGCTCCTGCTTGAGACCACGCATATACACGCGCGTCTATGCCTTCACGGTCGTGCTTGCCTTCGAAACATAGTTTCCAGTTTGCCTCTTGCTCGTTACGCGGCAAGCAGCCTCTTGCTGAAATACGCAGCGTCATAATTTCAATGACCGCTGCTATTGCCCAACGGGGCCGCCTCCAGTAAAACCTACCTGTTGGGTCGGGAAATCTTTGCAATCGTTTCCAGCGCTTTCGCAATTTTCCCGAAACCAAGCTCTGCTGGATTACATCCCAGTCAGAGCAAGACATCTCCTACTAGGTCCAACACTACTTCGTTTGCTCAACTGGAAGCGACTGCAACTGATTTCTTCAACAGAGGTGGTCTGAGCGTGAAGAAGCATTGGAAGTGAATTTAGAAGTGTATCCTGGTGGTTCAACTCCATTATTTTCTAAGCAGCCCATGGCAAATTTTGTACGCGGCACACCAATGGCCGTTACAGATAGGTCTCAAAAAGTTGGAGAACGTTATATTTGCAAGGCGGAATCAATTTCACAGAGCCCTGATGCAGTCAACTCAACATTTTGCTGTCGGACCATCGCCTCCGAGCGGGACAAATCATCGCCCACGAAATGTCTTGTGCAAGATAAGCGAAATCAGAAAAGAGAACTTTTCGCAAGTGCAAAAGGAAGAAGATGAGCGAGCGAAATTGCCGGGTTGGAGATATTCTTAGCCTTTTTTCAGTCTGAAATGCCCGAAAGTTTGTGAATAATTTTCAACTCGGAGGACTTCTGTTTAAGTTATCGGCGGATAAGGAAAAGAGAATAAACCGAAACACTCCGTGCAATTTATTCGAATGTATCGGGTATCCTAAAAACATGGATTTCATCTTTTGCGCTTGTCCTGGCAGATTCACAGAAATATATTCCAGAAAAATTGGCAAAGAAAATTTTTTCTCAAATCGTTCTGGAGGTAGAATACCTTCAGCAAAACCACTTGGTCCACAGAGGCTTAACAAAAGATGAAAACAAAAGATGAAAACAACGTTATCGAGCGGAATCTCGATAGCAAGTTGATAGATTTTGGCATCGCTGTCCAAATTGCGAAAACTGCCAAGGAATACTTCACAAAATGCAGTGGGACCATAAACTTTTGCCGGCCACAAGATTTCAAGTACGCAACCATATCGTGGGCCTGAGTCTGAAATCTGGTTTGTGAATAATATTGTCTTTCACAACTTTGTACCGATATTTTCAGGTCCCTTGGAGTATTATTGGACGCAATTGTATTTGACGAGAATCCTTTTCGCCACTGGGAAGAAGAAATAGCAGGGGGAGAATATCGAGTTCCGTACGGCATTTTGGAGACAGATGCGAAGAAAAAACAGCTGAGGCTACGATGTAAACAGAATTTTCCAGAATGCAGGCATCTTATCAAACGACTTCTAATGTATAACCCGCGAGATAGAGCAACTCTTGGGGAGGTACGGGATGGTTGTTAGTTGACGGGCGCAAGCTGAATCGCTACCTCCCAGATCGTAAAGCACGAGTGGTGCCGCACGGAATCGTGGACCTGCGCTTAAGTTATGGGCAGGGAGAACATGGCGATAACCATGAACAGTCACTCTGCTGGGAGAGGACTGGAAAATTGAGACAAAATTTTGGTGGCTCAACAACGGGACAACCAATGAATCTGTCCTACGGCGCTCCGGGTGCCGCTCGTTCCATCTTTGCGAGTCCGGAGTGCTTTGTCGTGTCCAATGCTTCCGTTTGGATGTCCAACTATGCCGGCTTCTGGCTGCCCGTGTTTCCCCCCGTTTTCGACACCGCCTCTCTAGATGCGTATCTGTTGGCGAATTCTCCCATTTCCGACGGCTACTTCACGCTTTTTCGGTATTAGCGCAGTGCGGTTTTCGTTTCATTTTTGTTTAAACTGCTTGCGCAGGTCCGATTACGGCTGTCCAGGATTTTCTGGTTCTGGCGAGCGCTACCACATGGCCATGTTCGAAACAGAGCTCGTACTCGTTGCTCAGAATATTGGCTGCCCCGCACCTGCTCGAAACGTTCTTCTGTGTCCAGAAACGTGCGAGGCTGCCGTTCTGTCGCTTGCCAGAATTTTTTCTGACACATCAGTGTGCAGCCAAGCACCTGATGGTGCACAACTGGCGAACAGAAATCAAACATTGCTGAGATACCAAAATGTTTGTCGGCAACTATCTGATGATGTTGGATGTTTAGTCGACGTCGCCCCAGAGTCTAAAGTTTGCGGGTTTTCACTAGAGAGTGACCAAGATGCATACTGCACGGCAGGCGTGCAAGACAGTTGCTGTGGCAACTTAACTTCCAAAGCCAATTTATTATTCTTGAACGATGCTGCGGTGCCTACTAGTTCGTCCATTATCGCGTCAAATTCCGATTCGGTATTGTTCGCAAACTCGGGATTTTCGGTTTTGGCGGTCATTGGACTATCGCTTGGTTTCATTGCTGTAATTATCTCTAGTGTGGTGATAACATATTGTTATATGAAGAGAAGAATAGTGCAGCAAGTTGTGTTCACGACGTCCCAAAGCGAACAATCTGCCAAAAAATTGTCTGTTGCAACCCCATCAGATTCTGTAGCGGCAATTTTTATGGATGGTGGAAGAGGAGTTATGATTCCGTACAATGCCCCAATTCCAGAGGACAATTATCTCACAACCTTTTCATGGGACAACGTTTATAACGCTCAAGCCTCTACATTTGGGACAATGATGACATTTCATACCAGCTCGATTGAGACCCCTAATGTCCGTTCAGATGCAGTTCCAATGACAAATCTGACTGCAGGAGAAAAATACAAATCTGCGGGACCCAGCATCGTAGAATTTTACAAGCGATTATCGACGCGCTTCGCAGACAGAAATCAAAATGGTACATCGGTTTCACAGGAGATTAGAAGCCAGTTCATTGTCAGCAATCGCTATTCGATTTACAGCAACGGATATGATTACGAAAACAGCAGCGACTTCGGCGATTCCAACGGCCCATCCGAAAATGGCTTTCGCCGGTTTTCGAATGCAAGAAGTAGTCAGGCAACTAAAGGGTCGGACCTCTTTCGCAATCAGACTTTCTCCTCGAAAAATTCGAAGAAAGATATAAAGCCTACGAGTATGACTGGCGGAGGCTCGCCAATGTTGCCCGAACTATTCAAGGTGCAAGTTTTATTTCCATATCAACCAGCAATGGAAGACGAGCTTGCCCTGACAGTTGGGCAAGTATTAACTGTACACAAGATATTTGACGACGGGCAAGTTACGCGTTTGCTGATTGACTCTAAGAACAAAAAAACCAATTTAACACAGATGGGCGTCAGGAGTGAACGCTAGCGGACGAGTGGGAATGTTCCCACTTACAAGCGTCGAGATTGCGGAAAATGACAGGGGAATGAGTGGGAACATGACGATGGCGTCCGTGCTCAAACGAGAAAGTAGCCTGGGAATTCCTAACACCAAGCCGAGAGTGGCGGGGGCGGCGTGACCGTTTCGGCGCCGTGAAATGTCAACCGTGAAAAAATGCATGGTGGCTGATACTTTTTTGGCAAAGAACAAATTGACAAACTAACTCTGCACGGCCCGCCAAGAAACCGACCATGGATCCTAACAGTCTGGGCCTCGCGATTGCTGAATGCTTCACGATAGCAGATACCGCTGTGCTGATGTCCAACTTTGCCGGATTCTCTGTCATCGCGGACCCGGGCGCCGGACTTGTAAGCACCGCGTCCCTTGAAAGCATTTTGGACGCAAAGTTACATCTTCCTTCGCATCAACATGAGTTCAGGTTCCAGATTACTTCCCTTTTTTTCGTTTTCAAGACCTTACAGTAAGGTTCTTCTCAGGTCGTTTTACGGATGCCCACGTTATAACGGCTCTCAACGATTCCGACTGTCCATGCTCGAGACTGAATTGATTCTGAAATCTCAAAATCTCGGTTGCCCGCCTCCTGCGTCAAACACTCTGATATGCCCCGAAACCTGTTTGGCTGCCCTTAATTCACTTTCGGAAATTTTCAATGATACTGCAATATGCGAGGAAGCGACCAGCCCTGCTATTGCCGCCAATCGTGAGAGAGGCTTGATGCACTATATGAACATTTGCAGACAGCTGCCAAGCGCTTCGAATTGTTTTGATGGGGTGTCCGCAGAAACTGGCTTCTGTGGATTTCTAGACAGAGCTCATGCGCACTCGTTTTGCGAGTTTAATGCTTCAGACCAATGTTGCCAGGACCTTTCGTCTCATGGCAGGACTGCGGTTGGACAAAAGAGGCTTGTGCGAAAAGCTGACAGTAGCCCAAGTACCACTTTCTATCTTCAGGAAAATATCGCTAGCTTGTCAAGCTCATCTTACTCGGTTGTCAGTGAATCTTCGGGTCTACTATCAGACTCTGGGTTGTCAACAGCTTCAGTTATTGCTTTGTCACTCGGTCTCACTCTCTTTGTCAGTCTCAGCTTCACCCTTCTGTATTGTTTCATAACAAGGAAGCGAATGCTGCGAGAATTTGTTACGACCAGTTTAGGGGAAGGTCAAGTTGCGGCTGTTTTTCTGAATAACGGCGCGGGATATCTTATCAACTTCAACCACAAAATTTCAAAGGATGACATTCTGTCAAAGTTCTCATGGGAAAACGCCTTCGTCGACGAAACTTCAAAATTCGGAACATTTATCACGTTTTCAAACACTCCACTTGCTTCCCTGAACGATCTACCCGAACTTTCTCCAGATTCTACAAAGAACAAAAGGGTATCTCAGGACACATTGGAAACAAAACCTGAAGTTTTGTCCAGTAACAATCATAGTTCTATATTTACAGCTGACGATTTGGAAAGTACAATTGCACAAGTGTCACAGTCTTTGGATCCTCGCAGAATTCGCACAGCCCCCGCTGAACTGGTGCGTGCTAGGTCCATCACCCTCGGAGTGCAGAAACACAGAGCCCTGGATCGTTTTAAACAATCTCAAAGGCAACATGCGTTCTCCGATGAAAGAACCCTGCCCCAAATTGCTGAAGATACCGATTCTAAAAAGGATTCCGTTGTAAGGCCATTTTCGTTACAAACAGGGATTTCTATTTCTATTCCTTCGGCCGAGACGGAAGAATCCGCTCTACAGCCACACAAGGAGCTTTTCAAGGTTCAAGCACTTTTTGCCTACAATCCAGACATTCCGGATGAACTGGAATTAAAGGTGGGGGACGTTATCGCTGTCACGAAAATGTACGATGACGGGTGAGCGCGTTTTATTTCTTGTTATTTCGTTTGTGCGGTTATGAATCAGTTATGAATCAACATTTCAACAGGTGGGCCGCAGGATTCGACCAAAGAGGCCGCCTTGGAGTTTTCCCATTGGCATGCGTCTGCCCTGCGGAAGCAGACGGAAAGACGCGCTCTCTAAGTGTGACGATGTCATCAGTCATGAAGCGCAAGAGTAGTCTCGGTAGCAAATTTTTTCATCAGTAGTCTCTAAGTCAGTTGTTTCGACCGATAATCGGCGATCGTTATGTTCTCATGTCGTTCACAATAAACAAAATGCACCTCTTTGATTTATCATCGGATGAAAGCAATCACATACCTCCTGCACGTTCTGGCGGCCGTTGCATTGGCATCGCCGTCTCCGCCGCAAGAAAATATTCTTCCTGACATGACTTCGGACGATCTCGCTGTGGTCCATCTTCGTGCAGTTGATTTTGATTCAGACGGTGCCATCCGAACCGGAGGCGATTGGTTTCTGTTCTTTGGTAACTGCAAACGTGGATTTCGCCATTCGATGACCGAACGAAACGGACAGGTTCAAGCGTTTGTGGCCATTGCATAGAGCAAGTTTTCCTCTTCCGGGTCGTTGGTTGGAATCTTAAAAAAACAAACAAAACACTTTCGTAGGTTCACGCCAAAGTGGCTGAAGATCCAAGAGGAAAACAGCGAAAGATTCCTTGACCGTGGTCTAAGAATGGCAAAAATTGATTGCTTTGTTCACAGCGGTTCGTAGAGTATTCTTTTACCAATAATTGAAGGGGAACATTAGAATTCTGCCGTGATGTTCTTCCGCATATCCCGAAGTATCCAACTCTTAGAATGTAAGAATGGATGCGATGGATTTGACCGTCGCTTACCGTTGGCCTAAAGTTACCACGATGGAAAATACCTCAAGCAGTATGAAGAAGAGGAATTCGAAATCGCCCCGGTCGCAAAGTTTGTCGAATCCTATTATGGGACTTTATCAGCTGTTGCGAGTCCTTCCAAGATTGAAAAAGCTGTTGCGCATCTTCAGAAACTACTTGCAAAACGCAACGACGCGTCGACAACGAATCCAAACGGCGTCAATGTCGTTCTGAAGGGTTCGACGTTCGACAAGGCTATCGAAGATGCTGTCGTTCCGTATTTTGTGAAGTTCTACGCCCCGTGGTGCACTCATTGCAAGCACTTGGCGCCGATTTGGGAAGATCTTGCTAGTCAGCTTCGGGGAAAAGCAAACATTGGTGAAATAGATTGCACGGTTGACGGATCGATCTGCACTCGCGAGAACGTTCGAGGATACCCGAGTTTACGTTTTATGTTTCCAAACCTCGGAAGTATCGAGTATTCTGGACGAAGAGCTTTGGAAGACTTAAAATCTTATGTTCAAAGCGTTGTGGAGGGGTAAGTAATGCGCAGGTATTGTTAGTGAACAAATGCAGATCAGCGGTCATAGTAACATCGGGAAAAGAAATCACCGAGTTAGCGAAGCGGAAAGAAGTTGCAATGGTGTATGTTTACGATGCCGAAGCTGTTTCTGATGCGTCATTGGTGATCATTGTGTTGTTCGGTTTGGTCTAACGCTCCAACAGCTCAACTTTCTTGAGGTTGCACGATCTGTCAAACCGCTTGTTTCTATTTATGCGACTCCCGATCATATTGCAGCAGCTAAAAGCTTTGGAATTGATTTCGACAAGCTGCCGGCCTTGATATGCGTGAAGGATGGTGGAATGGAAAAAAGGCTCTACAACCCACCGCTTGCTCCCCTCGACAACAAAAGTCAGAAAGTCGGATTAAGAACTTGGATTCTTGATAACCGCCACGCCCTTGTCCCTCAATTGACAGATGCCAATAGTCGCGAAATTATGGGCAATCAACGAGATTCAAGCGAAAAGCTGGTAGTTTTAGGAATTTTAGACCCGGTTGCCCAAAATGGCAGGCAAGCAATCGACTCATTGCGAGCTGCCGCAAAAGAGTGGGGCAAAGTTGGGAACTCGGACAAAACGGTTATATTCACTTGGATCAACGGTGCTTCAAAGGCCGACTATGTGAAGCGCGTATTTGGTGTTAATGCGGAAAGCGACATGCCGACTGTTGTGATTGTGGATCCAAAGGAGGACCAAGTTTACTGGAAGGACGAAAAAGGGGAGGCACTCAGTCTGCGTCGGAAAGACCAGCTTGTGAACAGTGTGTCGCTGATCTTGGCTGGTAATTTGCGTGGACAGCATATCAGCGGATGGTCGGGTGCCATTACGAAGGCAGTGGAGCGGACAGTGGTGCCGATTGTTGAGTTTGCGGTGATGCATCCCATTGTGTTTGTCGTATCATTGGCGGTGGCGGTAGGCGTGCTGCTGTGGGTATGTATGTGGGCAATTGACGCGGGCGACGCCGCGGCGGCTTCGGAGGCTGCGCATCGCCGCAACGGCAGCGACCTCAAACGCGACTGAAATGATCTTTCTGCGGCGCAAGCCCCCAGAACCTCCAGCACAAACTCGTTCCGGTTCTCTTCGAGTGGCTCGAACTCTGTTTGACACTCCCGCGCACTCCAATCAGGTGCAATCAGGGCCGTCGCCGCCAAGGAAGCACTGCTTTAGCCGCACCCCGCCGCACGTCTCTGCAAGTGGGAGAGCGCGAGTATCTAAGATCTGCAAGCACCAGCATGAGTGTCGAAGGAAAGTGTTGCATGTGCGGTTACTCGCGTGGCTCCAGGTCAGCGTTTACCATATCATCAGATGCGATCAAAGACGATGTCAAAAATTCTGGCTCCCCTGCTCGATAACGCTGCCGCTGGGCTTTGCGACTGGTCCAATGATGCCAAGTGAGAAAAGGCACTGTCGCCAACAGACGAGTTCGCTGCAATTGTGTCACATGATTTGAAAACGGATGTTGGATCAGCCTAGTAGTGGGTGGGTGCTACGCTGATGGCCCAAGTCCATGACAATTGATGGTACGAGCCTGTGTGGCGGCATTTGGACCTACACTGGCTACTCGAACACTTCAGCAAGATTTTGAATAAGTTTTTTTGAACAAGGATATCAACTTCTGAGTTATGTGCACAGTTTTAGAGGTCTTCAATTTATTTGTTGCTTATCATCCTATCCAAAAATTCCGATCCGCTCAAGCTGCAATAATTTCGTGGTCAACTTAAGTGCCGTTTCATCTACTAAATGCCAATAAGTTCCAATATTCTTCTGTCGAATCAGCATAGCCATATGTGCTGACACGACGGTAGCATGAAAGTCATCAAAAGGAACCTTTGTGAACAGATTGCCTTCGCAATCAGGTGGGGGTCTTATGAACGTTTTGGATGTTTCTGGTAAGTTCGAGGCGCTTTTATTACTAGCTGGAACCTGACAAAATGTGATGAGTCAGTCATACATACATCATCAGGAACAGTTACCTCTATGTAGAACCCGTGAAACATCAATCTGTCTGCATCAACTTCTTCCTTCAAAAATTTAACTCGTGCTTCGCATGAAGATCGCGTCTCTCCCCATAACGGATAAAGAAACTTAAGGTGCTTCGAAGCTTCTGCCGCTTGTGAAGAAACCCAACCGACCGCCACACTTTGCAAAGTTGGCATAGCCATTCCCACCCAACCACCTGTGTAATAGTAAGCACCCAAGGCCAGAGTCGTTGTCACAAGTGTAGTTTTCGATGGGAGATAACTTTTGACATAGGACACCGTTGTGGTCCTGGACACTGACTCAACGGCCACTTCGGGCTCTTTTATAGATGAATTCAAGAGATCTTCTGCATACTGTGATGGTTCGGGTGGTTGAGAATCTGACGAGGAATCTGGTGCTTGACTGCTTTCGCTAGTTTTGACGTATGCATATTTTTCCATTAACTGCTCAAAATGTGCCGATGCTGCAGCGAACTCAGAGTGATTTTCGGGCAAATCCGCACGAACCGGTTCGAATATCGAAGTTTTTTCTTCGGCGGCAGCTGTTTCCAAATCTAACAATCTCGTTTCAATGGCCAGTCTGCGTTGTTCTATCTCTGCCGCATATGCAATTTTCCTTGCTTCAATGTCTGCCAATTTGGCTTCAAAAGACGTGAGCTCTTCCTTCTTGTCCTTGGATTCTAAGGGCGTTTCCACAGCGTTTTTTTCTGGCGCTGATATTTTTCCGGCAGCTCCACTTTCATCTTCGGTGGCCGGATCATCATCCCTGGAGGTTACCGTTAATGTTTTGCGCGGAGCGAGAAATTTTCCTGCCACAACAATGGCGCTGCCAACACCTGCAACGGTTGCTCCTGTCGCAGCAACAGTAGCCACGCCCAGAGCAGTCGCTAATCCAACAGCACCAACAGAGGCAGCAACGACAGCACCACCAACGACGGCACTACCGCCGACAACTGCTGTTCCTCCGATTATCGCGGCAGTTCCTCCAACTTCAGCAACTTTTGAGCCTGCCTTGACTGCTTTAGCAGCAACGGAGTACGCAGTGTGCGACGCAACTTGCACTTGCTGAGACGAGGGAATGCTATTGTAAATGGTCTGCGACGCCACAGCCGCTAGTTTTCCTGCCTCGTTCAGAGGCACGACGGCTGCTGCAGATTCATACGCGCGCGTCGCGGATTGTGAAATTTGCGCGGAAGTCGCGGCAGCAATTGATGTCGCCTTGCCGAGTACTGTCGCAGTGTCCGGAATTCCCAGCGCGTGCACTCCCACGCGAGCGGCCTCCATGGCTGCCGCAGACGCGTCCGACCGCGCAATTTGCGCTGCAAGCGCCGCTGTGCTCGTGTACGTCGACTTCGAAACCGCCATTGCACTCTCGTACGCGGATGATGTTGCTGCTGACAACGAGTTGTACGCGGCAGTGCGCGTCTGTTGATCTGGAAGAAGATCGGAAGCAAGGGCTGTCAGGGACGCAGGTACATCTGATATTGCCGCAGAATGAAGACCGTAGAATGGTGCATCGTAAGCTAACAGCGCACAAATGTTCACCCGCCGCGGGGTTGTTTCGGAGATACTACGGAGGGCTGGCTTAAGGGTGATTGGAAAGCTGAGATGATGCACGTGGGTTGTTACCGTCTGCGCTTATGAGGCCTCCCATGGAGTGCCCGAGCAACACAACTGCTGGATATTCGACAGCAGGAGCATTATTCGATAGCCATAAGACAAGGTGGGCGACGGCTGTGGAATTGGACCCCTTGCAGTCAAAGGGGGGTAATATCTTAAAGATGATATCGGCGACACGGCTCTCCCCAGCGATGGCATTGATCGAGTGCACGACGTCGGACGGAAAGCTGGCGAACGAAGCCTCAGTGCCGTAGAAGCCCGGCACAAACACGAGCAGGAGGCGTTGCCGGTTGGGCATTGCACCGTGCACAATAACTGAGACTCTGCTGGAACGCTGCTCACGCCACCACCGACAGTGCCGCAGCCAGCGCCACAGTTATCGTCACTACACTTACGCTTTTGATTGCATCCACATCCCTACGCGGACGCAGTATTGGATGGCGCATTCACAAACCATCACTGGCATCAACAATGCTACTCTGTACCAGGATTCCGATCGCTGGCACCGCGATAAGCCTACTCAGCGTGATACCAAATATTTAAGAATTTTTTGGAACAGCGCTTCTCACGAAGAACCTAAATTCAGCAAACCGATTGCGACTGCACCATTCCCCAAAGTTCCAACGCATTGAAAAAAGAAAACCTAAGGCTGAGTTAACGCAGAGTTTCCATCATAAAACAAATAGCTCAAAGAAGGTACAAGGGTAACAGTCCAACGACCGTAACAACCATGTTTTGGCTGAGGCAAACCAAATGTCCAAAGCCTCAAGAACCTTCTTCTTGTCGAATCCTTCATCATCGTATCTCTCGACTTGTAAATCGATCGGCGATATTTGTTGTCGATTTCGGAGAAACAACATCAACTTACGCGTTTTTGTTTTGCTGTTGTCTGCACAAGGTGACTTGCGACAGTGAATAACATAAATGAGCTAAAAATGCAGCTACGTATATGACTATCAATAATTTAACAAGTGCATTCACACAGTTCAGTATTGAAAGCTTTCGGCCGGATTCCCAAGATTAGATCAAAAGTAAACCAAATACCGGAATCACAGCGCTTGTAACAGTCATTATGCCGAACTGGGCGGCATTCGCGACGCTGACGCCTATAGCAACTTTCGTGAATAAGAGAGCGGGATACAACATTTGTGCTAATGCTGAATGTACAAGCCCAATGCTGGATTCAGTTAGTTAGCAGACGAAACAGAATCCACGGCGGAGGTCCGGTTATAGACAGCTGCGGAAACGGGGAAAAGTTCCGAACAGAACAAACCAGTGATTTCGATGCAGGGGCTGTAGGCGGTCTACACGACTGCAGCCCTAACGTTAATAGCCATTGCGAATGCTGCGGAAGTATCCCTGACCCTGCGAACCATTTGCGTTAAATCCTGTTTGCAAAGTCATCGTCGCCGCACAGTGCTATCTATCCGTTGGATATCGCGTTATCTATCAGTGCACGCACGGTCTTGGCAGCAATTGGTCACAAATCATGCCGCCGCTCCTGCGCAGGCCAGTCCGCATCGCAGCTATGCTCATGATCGTTGCCGCCGTCAGCGCTTTGGTCGTTCTGAATCTATGGTTTTCGCGCGGTTTGCTTCCGCGATCTGCGACCGCCGACCTGCCTATTAGCGTTGCATCAGGGTCAATCGTCGAGAATTCGAGGCAAACAGCCAGGGTTCCGAGAATATCATTCTTCCGCGATGATTCGTTGCCTGCAGTGCGCTCGAAGACCATATTTATCATCACAACCTCTACACACCAGCCCACAGTTGATTTACCCGATATTAACTCAACCATTTGGTACCTCAACGCCGTTCTTCCTGATACGTACAATCCTATGTTTAAAGTTCCGCCGATGTTTTTGCCCGAACCAAAGAGCAAAGCCAGCATTCACGATTTTGTGTTTGGGATGTCCACAACAGCAGAAAGAGCTGTGCCAAACATGAAGTTGTGGACCAGCTGGCTGAAAGTAAATTCCGGACTTTCGCCACCTCTGGTTATTTCTTTTCATAAGCAGATTGCAAACAAGTTCGTTGAGCGTCAAAGTCGAGGTTTGGTTTTGTTTTAGATTGCGCCATGTTTGACATTTTTCTTGTAGTGAAAGCCTTGAAGATTGCAAAAGAAAATCGCCTGGATATTCGCTTCACTTCCACCACTATTCAAAGATATGAAAAACGAATTCTATACTTACTCCGCGAGCTTTGGAATGTGGCTCGTCCGACAACGAAGTGGTTTGTTGTTCAAGATGATGACACTCTGTGGATCACTCAAGATGCACTGGTGGATATGGCGATGAAATATCCGGATCCTTTAATTAACGACATTATTGTTGGCGCCGAATCGGAGGCAAATATGAAAGACCATGGACACATCGCGTACGGTGGTGGTGGTATTGTTATTTCGCGGCACTTGGCCGAGCGTCTCAACAAACCAAGTGTTCTCGAAGATTGCTACCGGAGGTTCGACTTTATTTTTGGCGGTAAGTGCACTTAACAAATTTTCTTCCTCAAATTTGACTTGACAACATAAAGGAGACGGAATCATCAGTGAGTGCGTAGCGAGAGTCATAGGGAAGCCTCGCGAATCCGTTATATCATACGAGGAATCGCTGCATCAGATGGACTTCGGTGGAAGTGCTTCTTTCATGTTCGAAGCTGGTGCCCCTATTACGTCGCTTCACCATTGGAACACTTGGTACTCCCTGTTTCCCGATTGCCATACCACACTGTCAAAGAAAAATTTCGAAAGTGCATTCCTGCTGGCACACACCGCTAAGTTGCTTGGTGCAACAGATTTCTCCAGACGGTTCGTTTTCGAAAACGGAAAGTTCGTGGTACATTTGGGGTATTCAATCGTTGTTTACAAAATGAGGCAGTCCAAGAGTGAGCTTTTTGAAGATACGGTGTGGAAGTATTACAATTCGAAGTCATACTGGTATGTCGAAGGGCAAGATAAAGTTTCGTACTTTATCATTTCGGCAGAACAAAAAAAGGGATACATCTTGCTCACGTACCAGAATGCTGCGGGAGCGATAATCGAAGTGTCGTGGGGACAACAGACTGCGACGCCGTTCGACAGATAGAGGAGCGTGATAGTTCTGATAATGTAAATCATATTTGTAACCAAGGCAAAAAACGAAAAAGGTACGTGCTTGCCTGCTGCAGCCGTCGGCCCATTCACTCTCTGTCGTCGCTCTCTCCACCCCGCGGTCTCCCGCGGCCCCTTCCGGATCCTGTTCTTGCGTCTGTGCGCGTGCCCGCAGCAGCTGGTATCCGACCTGACTCCATCCGCCCACCCGCCTATCCGCCCATCCATCTGTCCAAAATAATCCCGCAATAATGAGCGACAACCCCTCATCAGCAGATGCTGACCGCAACTCTAAGCGACCTCTGGAAGAGGTATCCGATCTCTCCGACAACGAAGATATCGGAAGATTGTCCAGAGAGCCGTCCGGAAACAATGGTTCCGCCTTCTCCGACGACGGAAGCACCGACCACAAGGCGAAGCGCCAAGCCGTGGAGCAAGTTTCTCCTGCCGCAGCTTCTCTGAATGAGCCTATCAGTGCGACTGATGGACACTCAAATCCTGCCACACAGGCAGAGGAGTTCCACCGAGGAGATACATACTCAGCAGGTTACGGTGCTGCTGGCAACTCGAATCTGAGTGTGGAGGAACAGGCAGCATTCAACCCCGAAGAGGAGGCTACCCGCCCAACTACCATGCGTGCTATCATATCAATGAAGGAGGCCGGAATGATCATTGGCAAGAACGGGAAAAACGTTGCCGACATTCGTGATGGTGAGTGAGGCGTTCATTTTGTTTCCGTTGTTCTGTTGCTGAATGCAGAAACGAAGCCTCGGGTGCTCGCGTCACCGTGTCGGATAATGTCGGCGCTGTCGAACGAGTTGTCACTATTGTGGGACCTTTGGACACAGTGGCCAAGGCATTTGCACTTTGTGCAACGAAGATTGTCGAAGAAATGCCAAACCCGACGATCGAAGACGTAAAGCAGCGTCCACTATCCATGAGAGTCCTTGTACCCCATCAAAGAATGGGTTCTGTAATTGGTAAACAAGGCTCGAAAATTAAAGAAATCCAAGACGCCTCTGGAGCAAAACTTCAAGCCTGCGAAGAAATGTTGCCGCATTCTACGGAACGCATTGTTATTGTTTCTGGTGTAATAGATTCTATTCACATTGCAACATATCACATTGGTGCTGTTCTTCAAGAGCATTCGGTGAGAATATATGGGCTACTTATTTTGGCTAACACACTCTTCAGGAGAGGTCCTCCGGAACACTGCTTTACAAGCCGCTTCCGGGAGTTGTCACTGGGCAACAGACGGCTCGGGGAAACATGCAAAACCAAGCGATTGGGGCATCTAATAGACTACCTCAGCAACAACAGCCGCAAACAGCAGCAAGTGTAGCCCAGCAACAGGCAATGTACAACCAAATGGCTGGCGCCTATTTTGGAATGGCGCAGCTACCGGCTGGATATGGCTATCCAATGCACCAAATGGGCGCTACAGGAGGGGTTCCTGGAACTGGACCAATGACTCCAATGATGCCTCACGGGGCTCTTTCTGTTCAGCAAATATATATTCCAAACGAAATGGTTGGGGCTATTATTGGGAAAGGTGGCGCAAAAATCAACGAGATTCGGGCGCGAACTGGATGCAACATCAAAATTGCTGATCCCGTCCAAGGTGCCACCGAAAGACTCATTACTGTGACAGGGCTCCCTGAAGCAAACAGTATGGCTCTGTATATGTTGTATCAGCGACTCGAAATGGAAAAGCAGAAAGGGCGTTCATGAAATTTTATAATATTGGATCCTTTTATCTGTGATGTGAGCAGAAGTCAGAATAAAACGGTTGAAAGCTTGTTTTGATTTGGGTCTGTCCAGGAGAGTTCATTGTTCGCTGATTTTCACGAGATCGGCTTCCTTCTCTGGGTGGAAGTTTCTGCAAAAACCTTCCTTCGCCCATCGTCACACGCAAATGTCTGGCACACCTGGCGGAGTTGCTTTCTCGCAGTCGGCCGCTGTGACGCGCTGTAGAAACATAAAGGAGTCTAAATTGAAGGCGCAACAAGCAATCAGCAAACTTGCTGACGAAGAAGGCAATTAAAATGTCATTAACTGCGACTGACATACACAAACAGTGACCATCTACACCGCGCAGCTCGAAGACACCCGCCATCAGCTGGCTACGCAACTGTCACAGCAGAGCTCTGTGGAAGTTCGTCAGGAGTGCGAAGCAGACGATGTGCGCATATCTTGGGACCGCAAGCAGCAACTCAACGCGCTGATTGACAAACTGACCGCAACGAAGAAGATGATCATGTTCCAGCAGGAGGAACGCGAGCGCGAGGCAAACTTCAAGTCTAAAGTCAGAGAGAAGCGCGCCGCCTTCGCCGTCCGCCTCGCCCGCCTCGACAAGAGACATTTACAAGAGCGGTTAGAATCGCTTTGATTTCTCTTCTTAACCACCCTCCGTTCTATCTTTCTTTTTGGTTTCTTTTGTTTTTGAAATGCCATTGTTCGTAAAATTTTCGGTGACCCCGTACACCAGAACGGAGTTGGCGCAATCACAGCAGCGCTTGTCAGAAACAGTCAGCCAGATCAGAGCAATCGAGTTGAAAAGTGTCAAAGATAAAAACCAAGCGAGACGGATGAAGAGAGAATACGAAATACAAGTTCAGCAGACAAATATGAGGCAGCAAAAAGGTTTCGCATAACTTTTTCAGCGTTAATTTTTTTGGTTTCCGTACTAAGTGACCTTATCCGCGTTTCGAAGATTCTGAATTTTTGAGAGAAAACCAGTTATGTAAAGCGAGACAAATGGCAGAGGCAAGTTGAACGAAGCAGCTTTATCAATTTACGAGAAATTACAATATTTCAGTTGAACGACATGGAAATCATTCACATGGAAGAGTTGGAGGAAATGTTCATCCAGCAGCGGTTCGAAGAGTTCGATTTGATCGAGAAGCAGAACGCTGCCGAAGCAGACATGGCGTTAAATTTTGAACGCCAGAAGTTCAAACTCGAGGCAGGAGCCCTTTTGGAGCAGCAAAAAACCATCAAAGCAACGCTTGCTAGAAACCAAAAAAAACAAGCAGTGGTGCTTGCCAAAATGCAGAGAGCTGCAATGAGGGGACGTGAAAAGGTGACCAGTTATTCTATATCTAAATTATGAATACCGCACAAACAAAACAATCATCTGTAGATGCTCCTCTCCGAGCACCCCATCATTGCCGGGAATAATCCCATCGAACAAGCCGAAGAGGAAAGCGAGATAAATACGGATTCAAACGGAAGCTCCTCGAATGCTGGTGGATCCACTAGCAGTTTGAACGAAGAGTCCTCCAACAAGGATAAGGACAAAAGCGTGTTGGAGACTGAAAAGAACAGCGCCATGAACAAAGCTACACAAGTTTTAAGCGAGTCTGAAAGAGAGGTAGTCCTGCTGACTGAGTCGGGTAATCCGAATAATTTTTCAAGCATCAATGTTAATTTTGCGAATTCTTAACAGCCAACGAAAGACTTAAGAATCTAGTTGTACACCACAAGAGAATCCTGGCTGAATTGAAACAGCAGCATAGGGCGCAAACAAGCCAAAAAACCAAAGAGCATCGTCGCAAAATTGCGGACCTTCTGAAGGATCATGAAGAGGAAATTGAGCAAATAAAGATTGAGCAAGCAGCGATTATGCAAGGTGAGAATGAACGAGTGTGCTGCAAGATATTAATCTGCAGTGCAGAATTGCTGCAGACTCATCTGGAAAGTGAGGAGACTCGGGCCGACACAGGTATAACCCAAAATCTGCTGGGTATGATGCTCCCAGGACACATTATGGAGCAAATCGAAAACGGGGTGGTTCCAACTCCAGAAAGCTTCTCATGCGTCACGGTGTTCTTTACAGGTTTGGACAAATGAAAGAAGAACTTTCGGAAGCTAAAAACGTGACGGAATAGACATTTTTGAGTTCAAGAAGTTGGTTGGATTCGTGGAGCCAGTGAAAATTTTGCAACTCTTGAATGTGCTGTACACAAAGTTCGACGAGATCATCGCAAAGTACACTCATTTGTACAAGGTAAGTCACAGAATTTCATCGGCACCGTGCAGATTCGCAACTTCAAAGGTGGAAAGTGTTTCTGACACTTATATGGTTGCTGCCGGTATTAATTCGTCGCACGAAAAAACCGAGCAAGAAGTTACCGAGTGCACTATTCAAGCCTTGGCCTGCTCAATCGAGCTCCAAAAAATGGTGGAATCGACTGATTTTACCCCCATCGTTGGGCCGTATCCCATCAAGCTCAGAATCGGTATCCATTCAGGTCCAATCAACGCGGTACGTCCAAATATTCGCGCAATTTTCTCCAATAGTATCACTTGCTTATAGGGGTTAATTGGAACTAAAATGAGCCGATACTGTTTGTTTGGAGATGTGATAAACACTGCATCCAGAATGTGCACTACTGGACAGTCGGGAAAAATTCAGGTATCAATGCAAGTCATTCAAAATATTGGAACGGACGACCAATTTGAGTTCGACGAACGTGGAGAGGTTGAAGTGAAGTAAGTTCTATTTCTGATTGTCAGTCGGTGTAATCTATTCATTCAGGGGCAAAGGGAAAATGGTTACTTTCTGGCTTCTTACTTGAGAAAATCACGCGGCTGATTGCCTGACCAATCTTTCTTTGGATCGTTCGAAATAAATGATGCTCTGGAAAATTTTGTGTTTTTGTCTCCATTGACTTCCAGAAATTACATCATAAAACAGCACTAATTCTGGTAGCGGTTTCAAAACTCGCAAAAAGATGAACTTCAGAGCAGAAGCCAGATCAACAAGCCACAAACTATTAGTGGACGCTGCAACATAAGCACGAAAAGAGTAAATTTTTGGGTAACAGTTCCTTCCATACAGAAATTCACGATCTATCACTCCGCCAAAATACCGCATCTAACGAGCTTTTAACATGCCGACTCATGTGCGCTCACGAGCAATTTAAAACATTTCGGAAAGCTGAAATGGTGTTGTATTGATCTATGCTGGTAATTTTGTCTTTTCTTGAAAATTTTGCAACATTTCGCCAAATGTTTTTGAAAGAATCTTGACCAGTCGTAAAAAAATTCGACACGTTTCGGAAAAGTTCACCCTCGTTGCAAAAGTTATCGCATGGCTTCTATCAACCGTTTCATCTTCTCGCGCAGATTGACACAACTGGAAGTTACCTTTCGCTGTTTCCAGTGTCTCCGGCAAAGCAGAACAACACGATTGCGAATTGAAGCAGCAAATTCAGCGAGCGCTGAAAAGATATTTGCTAATGAAAATGCAGTGCAAAATGGTCTAGAATTTAGGTTTGGAATTCGTTGTGGTCACGGCAAGCACTGCAATTCAACATTGTAATGTGCTGATTCTTGGAATAAGAAGAAAGAAAATAATTTCTTCAGGAATGAGCTTCAGAAAGCCATAGTCGCTTTGGTTTTGGGCGAAGATGAGATATTTATGTTCGTTTTGTTGAAACTTATTATTCGTGAAAAATTTATTGATTATGGGTGAAAGAAAAAGTCCGCACTCATGCCAGTTTCTTCCAACAGTTTGGGGTTTGGTACTCTACTGGAAAAAAACTGCCAGTAGAAGACAGCTATCATGGAGTGCTTGATCTTGATATTGTGAGGGCGCATTTGCGCTGAAAGAGGTGTTTTCAACCCAACAGCACAAGATATATAGAGCTCAAGTTACAGGGCGGTTCTTGCTCAAAAGCTGCCGAAGCGCATCCATCGTCAGATGTGTTGGTCGCTCAGAAGACTCTCTTCGGCATTGCAATGGTAGAAACAGAAACGACGACGGCGGATTCCGAGAGGCGGCAATAGTTGCCACATTGTTATATGCACAAGACATTCTGCCTCGGACTGGCTCAATCGCGAGGTGGCTTAGGCAAGATCGCCAGGATTTACAGCCAGACTGCGACATTCACTGGATTAACGACAAGATGGATCTGGTCCGCGGCAGTATCGGCAAGTTAAACTGGTGCTTTTCCGAAGAAGCAGGAGCATTCAATGGGGGGCGTACCACACAATGGAACTGCTTCACTTTGTTGAAAGGGAAAAAATGTTTATGCCTTGAAATTTCATTCAGAATCTCCTCAATGAGCAGCCCAAAAGCCGGAACAACGTTTTCCCAGTCAGCAGCAGTGACTCGCTGCAGAAACATCAAAGAAACCAAGCTGAAGGCTCAAAACGCGTTGGCAAAGCTTGCTGACGAAGAAGGTGACCCTTGTTGTGGTATGGTTTCACGTTGTGCTGATTATTTGGGTCAGTTACTGTTTACAGCGCAAACCTCGACGACTGGCGCCATCAGCTACGCACTCAGCTCGCTGAACAATCTTCTGTTACCACGCGTCAGACCAGTGAGGCCAGAGACACAGAAATCAGCTGGGAACGCAAAGACCAGCTCACGAAACTCATCGACAAGCTAACGGGCATAAAATCATTGCTGCGGTTCCAGGAAGAAGCCCGCGAACGCGAACTTGCATTTAAATCGTCCATCCGCCAAAAGCGAGCTGCATTTTCCGTGCGTTTGGCAAGATTGGAGCAAAGACATGCTGCCGAACGGTTTGTTGTAAATCTTTTCACAAAAAATCGATTATATAATGACAATGCCTCGTGCACAATCACTTGTACAACCATACAGGAACGAGCTTTGTCTGTCACAACAAAGGTTGGCAGAAACCATCAGGCAGATTCGAGCCATCGAAATAAAATCCATTAAGGACAAAAACAAGCAAAGGCGCTTCAGGAGGGAGAATGAAATTCAATCACAGCAGTCCAACATGCGTCAACAAAAAGGTGAAATTCGTAACTGACTCAAGGTTCTAACTTACAGTCAGAGTCGGAGTTCTTACGAGAGTTGCAACTGTGCAAAGCGAGGCATATGGCGGAGGTGAGAATATTTGTGCCGCATCACACGTTAACCAAGCGAGCCAACAGATTAACGACCTTGAAATTAACAACATGGAGGAAATTGAAGACATCCAGACAGTGCATCGTCGTGAAGAATACGAGCTTGCGGCAAAACACAGTCTGACTGAAGCAGAACTGTCCACGGAGCTCGAACGCCAAAAGTACAAATTGGAGGCCAACCAGCTCTTGGACAGACAGGCAACAGCTAAAGTTGCCCTCCAGAGGGCCCAGAGAAAGCAAGCACAGGCGTTAGCAAAAGTTCAAAGAAACGCTTCTCGCAACCGCGAACGGGTTGGCAGCCAAATTTTTGTCACACTGTCCGGCCCCTCACTGATTTTGCCAACAGATGCTCATTGCTGAAAACCCAATCATTCGGGGCGACGCATCCTCTGAAAATTTTGTTGCCGAGGACGACGCAAGTCAGAGCGAAGGACAGAGCGAGGGCACATCCAGATCTGGCGGATCCATGGCATCTCTTCACAACGAAAAAGAGCAAGCAGTCGGCGACGAAAATTGCTCAGACACCAACTTTGAAAAGTCCGAAGCCGAGAAAAATAGCGCTCTCAACAGAAACACACAGGTTTTGTCTGAAGCCGAAAAGGAATTGCAGTCGTTGATTGAAGCAGGTTAAGGGAGCCTTTCTGACGGAATGTTAATCTATGTGTAGGCAATGAGCGGAACCGTAACGTCGCGATGCACCATAAAAAAATTGCTGCCGAACTAAAGCAGCAGCACAGAACTATTCTTTCTCAAAAGACCAAAGAGCAAAGAAGAAAGATAACGGATTTACTGAAAGACCACGAGGAAGAGATCGAGCAATTGAAAATGGAGCAGGCGGCAACAATGAAAGGTTTTATTTCGGAGTTGTTTTGCCTAGTTAACGAAAGTGATTTCAACAGAGCTTCTAGAAACTCACTTGCATGCCGAAGAAATGAGAGCAGACACTGGTGTTGCTCAGAATCTCCTCGGAATGATGTTGCCGTCTCATATCATGGAGAAAATCGAGCAAGGGCAAACTCCGGAGCCTGAACAATTTTCTTTCGTCTCATTGTTCTTTACTGGTTGGATTCGATCAATCGTTCAACTGTTCACTTTTTATTTTTCAATTTCTTGCAGATATTTTCGAATTCAAAAAGCTTGTGGGGACTATACCACCCGAAAAGATTCTGCAGTTGCTGAATGCTCTTTACACTCAATTTGACTCTGTCATTGCGAAATACAGCCTACTATACAAGGTAATCTTGGAAGTCATGCCTTAAAAGTAAATGAATGAGTTGCCAGGTTGAAAGTGTTTCTGACACGTACATGGTGGTTTCCGGCATCTCGTCAGGAGCTGAAAAAACTAAAGAGGAAATAACTGAGTGCACAAAACAGTCTTTGGATTGCTGCGCTGAGCTTCAAAGGGTTGTTCGCAACATGAACTTTTCGCAGATTGTTGGGGACCACAAAATTAAATTGCGAATTGGAGTTCACTCAGGACCTATCAACGCGGTAAACCGCTCACCTTACTCGTGTTCGGATATTGAAACAAGAACAGGGTCTGATTGGAACCAAAATGAGCCGATACTGTTTGTTCGGTGATACAGTTAACACGGCATCGCGCATGTGCACCACAGGTAAACTCGTACAGGTTGAAAGAAATTGACAGCGGAAATACAGGCGAGCCCGACAGAATTCAAGTTTCAAGCCAAACTATTGCCGGCCTTGGGGAAGACGATAGTATAGAGTTTGAAGTTCGAGGAGAAATCGAAGTGAAGGTGCAGTATTCCATTGCACTGCCGCATCTAAATCACGTCACAGGGAAAGGGCCGAATGAGAACCTACTGGCTTCTGTATTGATGCCAATGAAAAGTATGACTGAATTTTACGTCAACTTTCCTGAACTGAGCACGCAAATATAACACCAATAATAAATTTGGTTTACCGAATTTTGCAAAAATTTCTTAAGAGGACTGAAACCACTGCATTTGTTCACTCGATAATCCCTAGGTGGATATCAATCCATAAACAGATGTGACAGAAGTGAATTGCGAGAAGTTTGCGCGCCGAAGTACAACATACCTGAGGCAGTCAAAGTTTTATCAACAACTCAACTTGCCTCTGAACATTCATCCATGCCATTGAATTTTTTGCTCTGCCCCACACGCTCTGAAATCTGAGATTCAAAATCCATGTAAGCGGTATTGCTGGAACCTTCGTTTGAGATCCAATTTTTGCTTGGTTCTTCCTGATGGGATTCGACATGACAGCGAGACATTTGCCCAGCCTTGCCACTTAATCCACTTAATGTTTATGATACGGAATGATACTTGCTGAATTATGCTTTCTTTCTGTGACTACGAGCAAAGCATCGCTGAAGTGTGAATCAACGTTACCGCGCTCAACGCCATTCTGCGAGGAAAGCAAACAGTTTTGCGGGATAAAAATATATATTCTCTTTCGTGAAGGATTTAATTTTTGCACAAGAAATACGGTTCTGCAACGCGAAAGGTATCGCAATTTTGTTACATGCTGCCACCTTTTTCCAAAATAACATCAATGACAACGGCTCTTCGTCGCTTGAACTTTGCAACAACTGCGGCAATATCAGTGTCCCGTCTGTCTTCAAGCGCAGCCAGCAGACGGTCCTCAGTGGTGGATTTCTTCCGCGGCGCCATGCCGCGCGGTGTGTGCATGCTTCCAGGAGGCGGAGAATCAGATCGCGTAAATGTTTTAGAAACAGACATTGGAGGCGGCGTTGGACTTTTCTGTGAAAACTGATTCGGCGCACGATACAGTGGGGACTGGCCTCCAGGTAAAGGTGTCTGGCTCTTAGACTGATCGGGGGTTTCTGGTCGCGAAGGGTATTTGTCTGACCGAGTGGTTTTTTTGTTGTTTTTTTTGAATCAGAGACCAACCTAATTTGAAACAGAATGAATAACTCACCACTTTGATCGTCATCGAAGTTGGAAAACTGATCTTCGTCATACTCGTCTTCTTCAAAAACCTCTTCAAACTGACCTCCGTATGGCTGGTTCAACTGTGGGTCTGGATTATTATTAGAGGTTTTGGTTTCAAACACCGGGAACGGTGAACGAGAGGCGACATCTATGACAGTTTTGTCGTCGTAATTGTTGTGCTTTCCCTCGGAAATATCATCCCCATATAGTTCGTCAAATGGAATTCCATTGGAATTCGCCTCACTGTTTTGTAGAGTGGTATTGACCATGGAAGCCAAATTGGATATTGAGGGGTTTCGTCGGATGAATGGATCCTGAAAATTTCATGTCAAAAAAAAAAAAATTTAAATCCGACACAAAAGAAGCCAAATACATTCAGCAGTTCGTCAGCAGATGGTCTGGCTTTTTGATCTTTGACTAAACATTTTGCAACAAATTCGCGAAACACTTTCGAATATCGCTCTTCGTCTTGCAACCTCGGGGGTGGTTTCGTCGGGATCTGAAATATTGCCCGCATAGGATGGATATCCGCGAGTGGAGGCCGCCCATCCGCCATTTCTATACAAGTGATTCCAAGAGACCATATATCTGCTGCTGTGCCATGTCCAACCTCTTGAATAACTTCGGGCGCCTTGTTTTTAAAGAAACGATTACATGAGCAGATGAATTTTCTCTCACCATCCTGAAAAGTTGTCTAAGTAATGGCAAAAAAAAAGATATGGTGTCAAAATACCAATATGGCGTGCCAATTACAGTTTTCCTCTTCGCAGCAGAATCCGAGAGTTGCCCGGAAACTCCGAAGTCCGCCAGTTTCGCTTCGCATTTTGCATTCACCAGAATATTTCTGCAACACGAATATTGCGTTAAACACAGGCGAGCTTGGAATGGTCGATTTCGTACCCAGCCTTTATGTCTCGATGGATTTTTCTGAATGCGTGCATATACGACAAACCCTGAAGAACATATCTGCACACAACCGAAATTTGGTCTTCTGATAACGTCAGATCGCAGGATTCCATGATGTCTGACACGGATCCGGCCGCGCAATATTCCATTACAATCTGGGAAGAAGTATTGGGAAAAGAAAGATCTGGAACATGAGTTCACCCATAATTCAGTGTCGCGAACGTAGGAGCCATAATATGCAATAATAAACTCGGACTTGATCCCCGTCATAAAATTGATTTCTTTAACGCTCTGGTCCAGGTCGGTGCTGCTTGCGGGAACAATTTTAATGGCAACAATCTCGCGGGACCGGCGATGCAGAGCGCGATGGACAAAGCCGTAAGAGCTGAGCGGTTGACGTGCGATGATATGTGGCCGTGCGAAGTTCAACATAGGCAATCATGAGAAGGGAACACATACCCAGTCCCAATCTTGTCGAGCAGCTCAAATACGCGCAGCGGGTCGTCGGCCAGCTCGGCGGCGGAGAGTGGTTGCATGTGCCAGCGAGGTGGACGATTGATTCAAGGGACAATTTGGTTTTGCCGCGGATGATTGTGTTTCGGCGCCGTCTTCTCGCCTTAGCTTCTTACATACAGCCAACATCTTCAGGCTTCTTTTAGAATTGTACATTCGAACAGCTTCGTTCGTCCTGAGTGTTGGGTATTCGCTTGCGTTCACTTTACTGGTTTCAAAGTCATATTTGGGTCATACTATCTCCCATGGAATCGTTTGCAGGAATGCAGCAGTTAATTTTCGCTATTTTCTATCATGAAACGAGCGTTTCGTGAATTTGAGACCCATTTGACTGATGTGAGTTTCGGTCATGGGTTCTTTTTTTTTCGTGACATTGGCAAGTCTTTCTACCAACATTCTGTATGTTTTGCCGCGATGGCCATCCGCCCGGACGCAGGGGATAAAGGTCCAAAAGCGTCGCTACGACTCTGGATCGCTTCATTTTGCCCAATGCTATATCTGCTATCAATTCTCACAGGGCCTGGACCGAGAAAAGTGCAACACAAACGCGAAATCTTTTGCCAAAAACTCACTATCACCATCCCACATGGATTTTCATCCAGCCATCTTCCAAAAGCTTGGTGCATGCTGCCATCATCAGTGGGATCTTTGTATGATCATATGTCGGGGTTTTTTCTTGAGAGTAATTGATAGGTCCCATCCTTCCAGAGCACCATTTGAAATCATTCTTCTGATAATTATCAGGCTGTACATTGGAAGGCACCATTTTCGAACAAATTGATCGGCTTCCGAATGTTGTGCTAGAAGTGACCGGGCGCGCCCTCATTTTGACTGAATCACCTTTCCCGATCCGCGGGTCGGTCAGTACGGAATATCGCAGAGAGTAATCTAATGATATGAACGAATGCTTGATGAAATTTCTCATGTAGGCGGTTCTTGACATTAGCTTTGGCCGCCGAAAAATAAAGGAAAAAATTTTCCGGCACAGCCGCAGCTTTGTTGCTCCTGCATACACGTGATTGCAGGTCGGGTCGGGATATCGTGGTGTAATTCCGTTAGTGGGACGGTGATAGCGGGGCCAAACGCAAGCAAGCAATTGCTGCTGCAAATGTCGACACCATCATCCGAATCCTTATCCTCCCGCCCAATGCCGGCGGCCTCGATCAGGCGCCGCCGATCGCTTGGACGCATCAAGGCGCTTTTTATCCCGCGCTCTTCCGAGGCATCGCCCGTTGGTCTTACCGGCTCAGTTGTCTCGGCATCCGTTACAAGCTCGCGCGGCAGCACGGATTCGCGCTCAACCCCATCAGCGCGGTACATTCCCATGTCGCCGCGCGGCAGCTCGGAATCGCAAACTGTCTCTTCCATCTTCCGCTCAAAAACCTTCGCCTATGGCTCATTCGCTCTTGGCTCCGCTCATGCTGGCCAGCAGCATGCCGCTGCTGACTACATCGGACCGCCGAGCCCCCGACCGTCACCGGGCGGTACCAATGGGGCAAACGGCGTTGCCACACGCGAATGCCACAGCGCGGCACGGCCTGCCGGTTCTCCACAAATCCAAAGCTATCCGGCACTACATTCACCGCCTCCGCCTCCGCCTGATCAACTTGCTGCCGGACCAACATCCAAGGGCGTTGAGTTCATTACGCTACCTGTGTATCCTGCCAGATACCGAGGTGTGGGACCGGCTGCCGCTGCCACTGCCGGTGTTGCCGGGGCCGGGGATGACGGTCGCGAAGTTGTGAGCAGTGCCAACGGCCGATCTGCGTTTGCGCCATCAATCGGTCGTTCGAAATCTATGCGCTACTAACTCATTTATTTTGAATCGAAATTGTTGGACTGCTGGGATCTGGAAGTAGATTAACAAAATTGTTGACAAATGAGAGCATAATAAAGTCGATAAAAATTTTGTATATTGGCGGCCCCATTTTTGAGCTCCATCACATTGCGTGTCACATGTGATGGCACTACCCGGCAGTCAGTTTTATGTTTTACGAAAGGAGAAAGAGCGCGCTTTGTGCTTTTCGAGCATCGTTTCAGGGATTGATATCTGACTATTCTCATATTCAGAGATCGTAATGTTTCAATGTCCGCCCAACAGATTTCGTGCAACGCCCTTTTTCGGTCGGTTGAAAGTGGCACTTGAAACAACGGAAACAGAAGTGAACGACGATTTTGGATTCTATGAGAGTTAACGCAGAATTGAGTCTTGATATGTCATTGATGGGAAAGGGCACCCCAGCGTGCGGGTGGGGGCGGGGGAGGCGGAGAACGGACAGATCGGACCCAATTTTTCCATTGATACGGACAACATTTCATTATTTGCCATTTGAATGCACGTTGTCGATCCGCTACGGTTCCCATCCACGACAGGCGGGGCGCCGATGGCATTTGAAGTGCGGCGGACTCCTGCGGCACCAGCTCTGCCCAGAGTGTTCAAGAAGCCTCGCAGTCTTCGGTTCGCCATCCGAGTTCATCCAATTCGCCACCGCGAACATTCGCCCACGACCACGACGACGCGGACGTCACTGCCGCTTCAGCAGCTTCCTCTTTCACCACACTCACCGCTGGCCAAGTCTATCTCCAGGCCGGTCTTTGATACCCCGGTGAATCGAAGCGATGACGTTTCGATTGCGACATCTTATCGGCGCGGCGTGCGTGTGGCGATGGTCGATAACATATCTGACCGCGCTGAGGGCACAGCAGTTGTACCAATTATGAATCAGCTGTCGACAGTCGGAGCACACGGCGCTGCGCTGAGCCGGATGCCTGCGGGAGCTGTGGCAGTGGTTCCCGGCGGATGCCGAAATAGCAATGGAATGGGGACGGCGAATGTGCGGACACGGAGCCGGCAGTATTCGCTGCACGATAGCGATCGGCCCGACATACGTTCGTTGCAATTGTAGCCATGGGCAGGGGGGGTTGTAGTATTATTATTGGGATGTGACTATTGGTATGTTTATTGGTTGCAACATTGTTTCTGGAGTAGTGTGCATAGGGTGTTGGTGGAGAGTGGAGACTGAGCGAGAGAAGAGAGAGAGAGTGTGTGTGTGTGTGAGTGAGTGTGGTGTGAGTGTGGCGTGTAAATTGGTAATGAAACACGCCCGTTTGTCATCAGCCGTTTGTTCATTCATTTTGTCCCTTTCACCCAATCACTCACTCACTCACTCACTCGCTCACCAGAGTCGAGTCAATGGTGATGACGCTCCACGCGGGCATCTCCGTCGCACAGCCGCACCCGCACCCGCACGCACACGCTCACTCGCACTCACACTCGCACTCGCACTCACACGCTCACTCGCACGCCATGCCCATCCCCTTGCCACCCGCCGCCGCCGCAACACCCCTGCCCGCAAAGCCCCACCGTCTTTCCCCCGTGCCGCTCGCCGTCGCCTCGGCCCCTCACCACCTCATACCCCCGGCCGCCGTCGCCGTCGCCGTCGCCGCCACCTCCGTCCCAGTGCGCCCTACGGACTTTGTCCTGTACTCGGCGTCCGTCGTCGATGACCCCAGCACCGCCGATTTTGCCCTCCGAGAATCCAATCATGCGTCTGTCGCTGCCGGTGATGCCACTATCATGCCGCTCTCGCATATCGTTATCGGCACTGCCCCGCCTGTGCGTCCCTCTCCTACTGCTCCCAAGTACCATCAGCCGTCATTCCAGCAGAATCGCCCCCGAACTTCCGGCCGTCCTCGTTTGGGTTGTCTCATTGAACGAGATCGTCCGTCCCTCGATTCGTTAACCCTCGTCGCTGATGACATCCGTAGCATTCAAACAGCCACTGCCATGATATAGTCCTTCTAATACGGAGTTGTCTCTCGTACGATCGATGAGCAATAAGAGCATCCACGGTGAAAGGAAGAAAAAAAAAAATTGTTATACGACCCACAGCAATAATTCTTGCGTAGTTTTGCAATCAGTTTGCCAACCCAATTTTCTTTCAAAACTATTATTTTTTCCGAAGGACGTGTTTTTTTTTTCAGTAATAAGGGAGACAGATGTACTTTCTGATCTTCCCGTAATAAACTTATTGCGTTAGTAACCAGGTTTTGCTTATTTCCGATATGCTTAAGGCGGCGTGGTGTTAGGGTTGGTCTCAGCTCGTGCCGACGAAAATTATCAAAAGTCAATGTCCACGACCGCCTCCCCCTCCGCAAGTTCCTTTTCCTACAATCTCGCGTCGTCATCCGACGCACACTCACAACATCAACGCGTACCTACTGCTGCTGTTACTGCTGCTTGTACAGTGACTCCTCCAAACTCGCCTCTTGTGCCAATGATGTCCAACCGCCAGCCGTCTCTGCGAGCACGGATGAATGCGTTCGGTGCTGCTGATCGTCCTTTTCTGGGGCTGAACGAGCGATCGGTTGATCAGGCTTAGTTGCATTTGGCTGAACTGGACTAGATATTGCCTGCAAGCCATCATCACTATTACGTACTGTCAACAGCCCCCGGCATGGCCTCATGGATTATTTCTTTTCTTTCAGTTTCCACTCAACATAGTATGATCTGAGCCTAATAAACTAAAGCCAAACATTTGCCGAGAGTTTTGGTGACCAAATGACGCAGGTGGACGCTGCATCGCTCGCGTATCTTCGGTCCGCCGTGGACATCGCCGTTCTCCCCGGCGCCGAGTCGCACGTGCCTGCGCGCTCACATGCTGCCGACAGCATCTCCCTCCCGCGCATCGCGGTCGCAGCATCCTCGGCGTTCACATCCGGCGGTGCATCGGCGTCGCCACAGGACGCCCTAGCCACCGCAGAGCAGGGCTTCGTCGCGCTCCTCGAAACGGGGCGCATATCCGCTGCCCGTGCTGCCCTCGATGCCATTGCGCGGCGGCCTGGTGTTAAGGCCGACTCGCTGCGTGTTGCTAAACTGCGTGGCATGCTGCTCGAGGCCGAGGGCAGCTTTGCCGAGGCTGAAAAAGTTTATTCCGATGCGCTGGCAAAAGACGAGACTTATGCGCCGATTATGAAGAGGAAGATTGCGTTGTTGCTTACACAAGGTTTGTTGTTTTTTTTTGTAGTGCTAAGACAAAAAAAAAAATATAATAAATATAATAAAATAGAAAGGACTCAGGAAGCCATCACGGCTCTTGTTATTTATCTAGACCACTTTCATTCGGACCTCGAAGGATGGACAACGTTAGCGTCTCTGTACATGCAAGGCCAAATGTATCAACAGGCCGCATTTGCGCTCGAAGAGTGCATGGTGCTTTCGGCATTCAATTTTTTGTATCACATTCGCTACGCAGAGCTGATGATGACTATGAATCGCCCGGCTATTGCTCTCAAATACTTTTGCAGTGCTACCGAAGTCACTGAATCATCCGGTGGTACTCTACGCGCCTGGTACGGAATCCGCCAAGCGACACGCGCGCTGATGGATGAAGCAGCCGCGGGTGGTGACAGGAAGAAAGGGGCCGAGGTGTCCGAGTTGTCGCTGGACGACTGGACGGCACTGAACACCCTCGCAGGTGAACGGATTGCCGCCGCGTATGCCCGCTCCGGCGTGTCGGCAGTCAACCGGGAGGTTGTGCAGGAATGGTTGAAGCGCGTGTGACAGTGAGCGGTCCAGAAGAACAACTTCCGTGTTTGTTGACTTACAGCTACCGTTGCCGCCGTCCCATCACAAACCCGTCCTTTGAGCGTGGTCCGGATCCAAAGTTTACACGCGGCGGGACCATCCTGCCCGCGATCAGGTCAAGCCATCCAAGCGCCGCCATCGGCGCGATCTCGTACCCGACGCGCCCGTCGCGGTCAAGGACCCGGAACCCCGGCACGCGCTGCTGCGCCAGCGTGAACTGCTTGGACATCCTCGCCGTCGTGTCCCCGGCGGCACGGCGCCGCATGCTCTCCTCCCGTTGCCACCGCTCCTGCTTTTGTTGCTGCTGCTCCTTGCGCCGTCTCCGCCGCTGGTTCGGCGACGCCAGATGTGGCAACACGATCCCTAAATGTGCCAGTCGGACGCGTGTCGACGTTCCCGCCGTAAGTTCAGCTGCCACCGGGGCCGCAACAAGGAGCGGAAGCACCACGCCACGCGACGACCGCTTCTCCAGTGAACATGCGGCCGAATCGATGGTTGCACATTGCACTGCCTTGGAAATGGGACTGATGTGCGGCAAATACGCAGCTGTCGCCGTGTCATCGCAAGGGATGGGCAATTCCGACGCGTCGTTTTCTTGGGCTGCCCGCGAAGCGTCGCCAACGGCCGACTTGCGTACGGCGGATGCTGACGCTGTGGACAGTTGCATAATCGAGCTTCGAATAGATATTGGAGGCAATGTTTGGTGTTCCGGCTCAGTCAAAACTTCCGTCTTCGCTTCTGCTATCTGCGATTCCATATCCGCTATGGATATGCATTCGCGGCTTGCCTGTTGCGATTTTTGGTGCCTGTCTGTGACGGATACTTTTCTTTCTGCGCTTCGGCTTTGTGGTTCCGCGCGGGGGCTTGCGCTGCTGTCAGTTGGAGCGTCGACAGTATTATCAATCACCGCCACTTCCTGTTCAACATCGGTCGATATTTTGCTTTCACTCCCAATAATTGAGTTTGCCACCGGCGCTCTTTCAAATTCTTTTGGTGCGGGAGATTGCGGTGCCGGCGAAGAACGTGATTGGTCATGAATCTCCGCCTCTGGATTGCGAGAAACCTCTGACAAATGGCGAGGAGTACTGTCGATCGTTCGTGCAGGGTACGGAGCCACAGCAGCTCCTTGCGGCGGCGAAACGGCCCGACCGGATGCAGGCAGTTCGGACGTCGATTCGTTGGCGATTTTGTCCATGTGTTCTGCTGGCAGCGGCGGCGGCGCGGTGCCGCCAGACTCCAGCGGACGTCTTTCGCCGCCGCGAACCGGCAGGGGCAAGGCGCGCTTCCCTCCTGCCGCGGCGCCAACACGCGTGTCGCTCGCCCACCGCGGCACGCACGCCCACGGTGGCGCGGCGAGCGCTTGCCGCAGAGCCGGTTCCGACGACACACTCCACGGCCGCGGCGCGGTCGCCCGCTGCGTCTGCAGCGCCTCTGTTTCCTCCGGGGCCCCTGCGGCCTTTGCCTCAATTGGCGGGCCCGAGGGTTGTGTTTGCGTTTGCATTGTTCCAGCCAATCGGACCAATCAGGGCTTAGAACAATCAAACCACATTGTCTGTCTACACCGGAAAATTTTTTGTTCACTTCCGAAAAAACACAACTTACGACTCTCAACGTTGTGCTTACTTGACAGTGTTTGCCCCTCTTCAACCGGAGCCGTTAGTACGACTGGCGTTTGCTCATGACAGTATAATGCAAAAATTTTTTTTTTTAGCTTTGTTTTAAGAAAAATACAATGATGATCTCATTGTATTATGACTGAATGATATTCTCGTCCAGAATGAATGGCTCTGATCGACCATAGTGCTCAAAAACGGTATGCCACACCTCCTCTCGCATTGCGATGGCTGGTTTGTAACGAGTTTTCAGCATTCTATGCTTGGTGAAGGGTTATTCCTTGATATCCTCCCATTCCTGATGGAAGCGCTTGAAATGCATACAACACTGCGAAAGGCCAAGCGCAAAGCAAGGCACTGTGCGTTTTGGCCCTCAAAAGATTGCGGCAAGGTGGATTACGAAAACATGGCTGCGCGAACGGGTTGCACAACAGCTTTGAAAATAAATAGACTCGAGGCCAGAAATATATACGAAAAAAGCGGCTGCACCGGACGCGCCGCACAGACAGATTCCTTGTCAACATCAAGAATGAATTTGGCGACACACTGCGCGTGCGGGGACGCCCCGTGAAGTTAAAGGACATAATACCCTAGCCGGCGGCGCAACGCGGTAATCGCAGAATAAATAGCCTAGGGGCGGCGTCAATAAACCATGGCCGCTGTTGCAGCGGATAAAATTGAAGAGCACTTCTGCCTGGCACCCTGGATTCATCCAGTCTCTTTTGGTGGTTGTCGCGATTGCCGCGGGGATGGCAGCTGCGAGGGCATTCATGGCGTGAAATCACAATAAAAATTGAAGAGCACTTCTGCCTGGCACGTTGTTTTGGTCAGAGAGATGATATTTTTACGCGGCCGCCTATCTCTGCCAAGATTTTCTTCGTATGCCAGAACTTAAAACGTCTCGTGGTAGGATCCCGAGCGTTCGGCTCTGAATGCAGTATCGACTGTTCGTTGGTCCTGTCAGCGAGCATTAGGAGTGGTAGCGTCGGCTCCACTGTTGTGGGCAGCAAAAAACAAGTAGTGATCCATGCCACTGACTCTACTTCTCCTCCACAACAGATGTCCGGAATTCTAGAATGCTCCGCGCGCTTCTTTTTTTCCTGTCATAAATTTCATGCACGTTGCAAATTTGCATGAATAATACTCTGAGCTTCGGTATGCAGGGTTGATGGTCAAAGTGCAATATGAACAGGAGCACACGGCAAATAGCCCGCCTGCCAGGCCTAAAAACTATCAAAAAACAAATTGTCAGTAGGAGCTGAACAGAGAAACAGAAATTTCAATAGCTTTATAGCTTTGTTGACAGTCTTCAACACAACTAGACCTCAAACACAGCAATAAGACGAACCAAAGAATAGACATCATGCATTAACGAATGCAGCGTGAGTCATGTTGCCGCTCGAATAAACTGCTTCCGCCCAGAGTCCAAAGTCTCTGATTCCGACAAACATCTCTTTTAAGCTGCTCTTAGCTTTTGCTTCACTTTTGTACATCTCCGCCAGCTTCTCAAGAGAAAGTCCAAAGCGTCCAATGGTCTCCGAATCTCCAACGGGCTTTCTCGAGAAAACAGCAGCGCCATTTTCCCTGCTTCGTACAGTTGTTGCCCCACACCAAGGTGAGATGTTTGCCGCCCCAGGCACGGGAGATATCGTTACAGTCAGTTCGTCGTAAATGGGAAATGGGTTCGAGAAGGCCCCCGATGCCGCATATGTCGGTACCAGACTCGCTAGCATGTGTCCAGGAAGGAGAACCGGTTTTTCGTAAACTACCTGTTTGATTTATTCTCTTTAGGAGTGTGCGACGAAGGAAATAAAAACCAAACCGGAATATAACAAGAAGCCAGGAGGGCTTGTATCACATCATCCTTTGACATAAATATGTTCAGTATTTCATTTGTTCCATCCGATAACGTCACAGACACAAAAAGGTTGGACTTCATTGTGTTGATATCATCCGGAATCAGTTTTTCCAATTCTTCTCGGAGAATCGCAGACATTTTTCCAACACCGCAAAGCCTAAATCAAAATACGATTAGGACGTGAAAACAGCAACGCGCTGGAAACGAACATTCTCTTTGAACTGCACGCAAGGCGGTCAAACATCTCGCGAGCTTTTCCAAGTCCATCTTGGCCCATTTGAAGGGCCATTACAGCAGCAACAATACTTCCGTAGCCGCATCCAAGCCATTTCAATCCGTCACCCGTGGAAAACATTTCAGGCCGAAAATGTCTTAGAAGTCCTTCAGCAGCCCCAACGGCATAGAATGCATCAGACAGTCCAGCGATTGAGGAAAAACAGAAGGAGGGTGCATTGCGGAACGACATTGGTCGCCGCGAAGCCAGGGTAACGCTAGATCTCGTGCTACTGTTTTTACTACTACATGGGCTCTCCGTATATATTTCGCCATTCGCTTCGTGATTCTGAACTGGAGAAACAGTTTTCTTTCGTGTTGTCCAAAGATTGAACATTAAATCGAACAAAGTGGCTTCCGGCACATAGTCACTTGATTCATTCGCCTCGCCTTTGCCGGAGACTTTGGATTCAGGTTTCCCTTCCACGTTTTCCGGCGCCGCAGCTTCAACGATTTCGTGGACAATGTAGAATTTCGACAACACTTCAAATTTGCAACCAACAAAACCCTCACTGCCAGGAAACGCCGATGCAGCTCTGAATTCTGGCTCGGCGAGTCTTTCAATGCCGACCAAGCGCGAAACAGTATGATCGACCACGCGCGGCACAGATTTTCGAGCAAACTTTAAAGCACGCCGTGCAGTATCACCCCCTAGCATCCAACTGCATACAGTTTTTAAGCCTCCCGCACATGAGTCGCGTGCCTTGGCCAGAAGATGGGGGTCGCCCGTCACACAGCCTGTAGCAGTTGCGGCAGTTTCTGTCACAGCGTCTAAAACCCGTACGGCGGTAGAAGCGGTACGCAGCAGAAGATTTCCTACCACCGCTGTGGCTGCAGTTCTCCGTCTGCTTCGAGAAATGATGATTTCTTGTTGTCGCCAGTTTCCTGCGGCAGCGGCAGCTCGCAATGCCATGACAGATCCACGAGGATGAATATCCAAAGATGGGATGATAGGACACGCTGCTGGCACAACTGGACTCTTCTTGTCAGAGGCGGGCAAGTTGGAAACCTGCAGATTTTGCTGTGAAGTGCTTGGTGAATAGGACATGCGAAGAGTTTCAGCAGTACTCTGCGAGCTATGAGTCAGAATAGACGAGTGATTGGCAGCCTGGTGTGTTGGAGTCGAAGGTATCATGAGCTGCGGCAGCAATTTCACAGCTTTCCGCTTTTTTGTTTGCCCTGCGGATAGCGGGCTGCTCAGTATGAACTGTCTGATACGTGTTTGAGTGAGGGGAATATTAGCTGCTGGAGGAGCTGCGAGGTGTGAGCTATTTTCCTGGGTATCTTGGGGTTCTTCATTCAATGTGCACAGTGACTCCACCGAACTTGGTGAGGCTGGCACTTCAGAAATCTCGGGTGCGGCAACCTTTGAAGCCTTTGTAGAGGCTACTGTGTCAGACGCTGAGCGAATAAAGCTGAAGACAATCTGTCTCGGCAGATACAGCAAATTCATGGCCGCATCCAGCAACTTGGGACCGCCAGCTGACGCGTGAGATGGAGTCGTTTGCTTTGGAACGACGGTGATGGGTTGATCACTTGCACTTGTGGTTGGATTCTCTTGTGGACTCACTACGGAATCTTGGGTATATCGCTGGAACTAGAAGATTTTCACAGATAACGTTTTAAGTGAAAATCCCTGACATTTTTTCACTGACCCCTCCTTTTAACGCAGATGGGATCCCCCTCGATCCGCGCTTTCTAATGTGCGCTTCATCTTCGTCATCACTTTCGGCACCACTGAGTGCATAGTCATCTAAACTCGCCAAGGGAGACTGATGATTCTGTAAATTGTAAACGAGACACTCGTCGGAGAAACGGACGTGATGCTGTGATGATGATGATGCCGATAAAGCACGCAGATGTACGTTTTCGGAATCCTCGACGAGAGTGTTTGGAGCTCGGGAGTTCGTGGTGGCACGTGTCGGCGATCGTGAGGTTTTCAGAATTGGAACAGGGTGGGAGGAAGCGGCAGGTGCAGGAGACTCGATGGCCACCGATGACACGGAGAGAACCGGATGGTTGTGAAGGTAGATGTCCCTCACGTACATCGTGTATGATCAAGATGATCTGCGGTGGTAGAATCTTGTTTTTCTGCCGTTTTTTTTTAGCAACAGAAAATGCCCACGTGCGTTCGAAAATTCGTGTATTCCTGACGATAGAATGCATTTCAACATTTTCAGCTATTGAGGCCCGTGGCATTCTTAATTGCTGGCAGACCTTTTTGATGGTTGATGTTTCCACAAATGTGTTCCATCAGCTGATGATGGTCCTGTCACCATAAGTTCTGAACGGCTGTTCGGTAATCCGAAGTTTGCGATCAGAAATTCGACTCGTTCCAACTATGATATTAGTAGGAAATGCGGTCTCTCTCGCTTGATCAAACGTCACTGATGACGCCAAGGCTTGATGTAATTGCAAAATGAGTGCGGATCCGTATGAGGAACAAATTGCTTCATTTGCTGAAGTTGGTAAGAACAGAAGGACCTAATTTTCTTTGATGACTCCCGAATAAATGTTGGTACCAGAAGAAAAAAAAATCATCCACACCTCCGACTTCTGGAACACGTTTCTCGCAGAAAAAGCCTGGGCGCAAACAGCCATGAATAAGAGAGGCAATTACTTTAGATGAAAGAGCAAGATATCCGGAAAACAGTGCTTTATTTCAGAAATACGCGCTTGCATAATGCAAAACCAGAACAGATAACAGCGCGTGTGTTCATCGATCGATTAGCAGCCTTTACGTTTGTTGAATCGTTGCGCTATCTTCCTTCTTCGTCTTCTGAGTTTCGAGGACAGTTGCATTTATCTTCCGGTTTGACACCGGCCAAAGCTGATTCGATGTGGCGCCCGCAGCCTCCCCATGTAATCTTTCCGCATTTAGGACACTTGACTTGGAAGCACATTTGATTCTTTCTCTTTCTGTTTCTAGAATTTGTGACTTGTCAATAATATAGGCCAGTACCCGATTATTCAGCACGAATTATTCAGCACTTATTCAACGCGTCAGCATTTCTCGAAATTGAGGGGCTGCTAGTAGTTTACTGGACGCAAACCCTTCAACTCTTCTTTTTCGCAACATGAACACCCCATCCCACACAGCAACAGGAAAAACAAAGTTTCAAGGCCAGCGACAGCTCTGCGTTTGCATTTCCCTTCCAAACCAGCCAGCCTATGCCTTAGGAGCCTTGATAAGTGGCTTTGCGTTGGCAGGTGCGAGGTTTTGGAAAACGGCCTCAAAAGCAAGCTGCGGTGATGTTTTGAGTGCACTGCTTCTCAAAGAAAGAAAAATCGGCTTACCTCTGAGGGGTCTGTGCACTGGATTTCCGTGCTAATGCCATCCAATCTCTGTCTGATTGCCTGCTTCGACGAAGCGTACAACATACGGGACTTAATAGTTGCGGTATCCGGCGCCCTTAAAAAAAATGAGAATAACCCAGAAGCAGGCCCTAAACATACCACAAAAAGAAGACAAGTTTGTTTCTGATGCCGTCTGACCCCGAATCATATTCAAAGTCGTAGACTCCATAGCGTCCTTCCTTCTCTGGCATCAGTGCAATGAAAGATTCATATGTTGCCACAGATCCAAGTCTCGCAGCATCTTCCGTGGTCAATTTGGATTCAATCACAATGTTGCTGTTTTCAATTTTATAGACAATATACGCGAACTTGCGACGGAGCTTCAACTCCTCGTACTTTGCTTGTCGAAATAGTTTTTTAGTGGGGGGTGGATATAGGGGTGGATGCGTCTGAATGACAACACTCACATCCGAAATGGCCTGATTCTCGGCAGTAACCCCTGATGACTGCATAACTGTGTTAATACAACTACAACTACGAAGACAGGGCCAACAACATGTTGACACGACAAACGAAAAGTTGGGAATAAACGATAATAAACAGATAAAAAGATGAGGAGCAATCGAATTCGGTCTCCGCCAACAATGCGATAGACCGAAGGCCATCCGCCGGAACGGTAAAATCATTTGATGGCGAGGCAGCATATGAGGCACACCAGCACATGCAGAGGCGGTCAAACAACGTAGTTCATTCATTCGCACGAGGGAAAGAAGCAAGGATGCGACGCCGTTTGGCATGCGGTGAACAGGTAGGAGGAAGTTTCTCACCATTGATGTTTGCTGGCTGTTTTTGTTTGCTGCCAATCGAAAATGGACACCATCAACGATCTCGTCGAATCCCCGAAACAGTTCGTGAAGGACTCAATTGCCCTCATCAACAGATGTTCGAAGCCGACTCAGACCGGTGAGCATGACGAAGGAGGAGTTCTTGGGCATGGCTCATCTTTCCCAGAGTTCTTCCAGATGGCCTTCGCAATAGGCATGGGCTTCGTCATCATGGGCTTCATTGGGTTCTTCGTCAAGCTCATCCACATCCCCATCAACAACATCATTGTGTAAGTTCTGTGTGTTGTTGAACTTTACCGCTCACAAAAATTCGTAGCACCTGAATATAGGTGTTCTGGCTGTTGATCCGAATGGGAGTCTGGCAAAAGCAATGAGGGTGTGATTTTGACTGGCAACCGCGTCTCAACAATAAAACCCAATCGCTCAAAACTCGGTTTTGTCGCGTTTCGGAGATCGTCAAATGTTCGTGACGACTAGTGCAAGACAGACAAGTCGCGATCTTGGCCGCGTGTCGCCAATCCCACACTCAGTGTCGTTCCCCACAGAGTTCGGGGATTGCACTAGCAGCGCGACTGCTCTCGCTCCTGGTGGAAAAAGGACTCCGAAATTGCCGAAATCGCCAGCGAACAATTCAAATTTCTTCCCGGACTCGCAGCCTTTGGAGAGCGAGCCTGGTGTGCCATTCACCGTTGCCGGTGAAAAACTTTCTATCAGTGGATGCCCGTTTGTGCCCTCAGTATCCTCAAGTCCTCTTGAATCGCCGCCACTCCTGATCGAGTCCACTCACAAAAGCGCTGAAGCTGTGAAGTAAAATAATATTTTCCAATGAGAATGAGTTGAATACTAACCAGTTCCTACTGGTTTTATCTTCAGTGCTCAGCACCATGACAGTCTCAGAAACGAATACAGTATTATCGAAGAAAGCATAAAAAAGTCACAGCAAGAAGTTGTAATGAAAGTATATGAAGCATTCAGAACCCAACGCAATGAAATTGAAATTTCTCAACTGCAAAAATATCAACAAAACGAAATTCGATATGCAAAAGCTGCATATGAAAAATATATCTCACTCAAACAAATGAGCAGGCAACACAAGGCCTTAAATAGAATGTTTGCAATGGAATCGAAAGTTTGCAAGTGATTGTCTTTGAATTCCTGTTAATTTTCAACAGATTAGAGATATGAAAATCCTGCATCATGGAGCTAACTCGGGACTGTATGCGCAAGTATTTTATTTTGAGACTTTGCTTAGATTGCTCACTCTTGCCAGATGCAACAAGTGCTCCATGAAAATCGAGAAGAACTCGAAAGCACACTGTTACATACCGAAAAGGTTCACTTGCGAAAATGTCGCAATCTCATTCACAATCAAGACCTCCGGAACAAGACTGATTTGGCAATCTTTCAAATGGAGCTCCGTTTCTATAGTCCGGAAAGCCGCACAAAACTGACCAAACGCTACGTTGTGAAACAAAACCACCAGTATATTGTTGACAAAAAGGAATTAGACCAGTTGAAAGAGCTTCAGACTCGCGAATTGAAGCATATCAAGGAATATTTCGATCAGCGGTAAGCTTATACAAAGTAGCCTCTACTGATATCCATTACTTCCAGGTTGTTTTGTACCGACGAAATTTTCAAACTCAAAAGTCAACAACAAGACTTGGTTCATCAACTTGCTATCAAGCATTTCAAAGAATTAAAGGAAGAAAAGGAATCTCTTTTTCACCTGAAGGAAGAATCCAAAGTCAAGCAATATGACGATTTACACCAAAATCAACTTCGGAAGATACTTGACCGACACCGGATGCAAACAGAAAACATGATTGCGAGTCACGAGCAAAAGAATCTAACAGTTGATCAGAGCTCGGAACACTACACAAAACTGCTCTTCTCCAATATCATGAACTGGAGTGAAACAAATCTGACTGCAAACTCTGTCTGCGGATCCAGCCATATATCTCTCGGTTCAACTGTTCGCAACAGCTTGATGGACGAAGCTAGGCGGTCTGTTGCGTCTGACACACAGTCCATTGGATACACTATCTCGGAAGTACGCAGCAGTTCCGACCCTATTCGCGTGGCAAGAGAGAGAATCAAATTCCTGAAAGATCGTCAAAGGGAGATTAAAGCAACCCAAGTACACGACCATTTGGAAGAGCTGGAGCAGCTTCAGCGCCACCATCAGCAGAAAATAGCAGAGTTGAAACAGCAACACGAAGTTGAAGTTTTCAAACTTCAAAAAGCCCACGAAAAGGAGATAATGGAGTTGCAAATTGTACATAACAGGGAAATCGAAATGGAACAGTCAATTCATGATGCTGAAGAAGAAACTTTGACTGAACGAAGAATTTTGGGAAGTGTTCTGGATTCTGTTGTTGACGGTAATTGCCTTTATTCTTCCGATCGTGGCCAATATATGCAAAGGCATAATAATAATTGATACAAATGCGATTGTTCGCCGAATAAACTTCGCATGCGAAAATATTTTCGGGTATACATCTGAAGAGATTGGTGAGATCGAAAAAAATGTTCTGTGACAGCTCTAAATACAACAGTTGGACAAAATGTGAAAATCCTAATGCCTGAGTACATTGCAGCAAAGCACGATGAAATCATTGCCAATTACCTCAGAACCGGTGTAAAAAGCGTCATTGGGGTCGGTCGCAAATTGAAAGGAAAAAGAAAGAACGGAGAATTGTTCAGTATCCACCTCTCTGTGACTGAAGTCAAGCAAGAAGAACAACATTTATTTACCGGTGTAATTCGAGACATTACAAACGAATCAATTCAAGAAGAGATGTTTGAAGCACAATGCAAACGTGACGAAGAGCTGCAAGTTATAACTTTGGCTGCAGAAAAGAGAAGAGCAGACGAAGCTGAGCAATCGAGAAAACAACAAGAACGATACATTGACATGGTTAGCGTTATGAGATTCCTGCCAGCTTCTAACGTAAAGTCAGATCTGTCATGAAATCAGAAACCCACTGAACGGAATTCAAAATAACAATGAATTGTTGAGCGACCTTTTCGTTGACTTGGTCAGCTGCCTTGAAAAGAAGCATACGGTTATAGATGAGAGGCTTCAAAAAATGTTGGACTCGGCAAAAGAAGCCACAACTCTAATAGGATTATGTGCCAAGCATCAAAAGGTTTTTTCCTTCTTTTATTAACATTGAAAAAAATTCCAGACTATTGCTGATGATGTGCTTAGCATGTCAAAGCTGAACATGAACTTGATTCAAATCAGCGACAGTACCCCTTTTGATCCTACGGACATTGTGCAGTCAAGTATTGAAACCTTCAGAAATGATGCCCTGAAACGAGGAATTGAGATGTCTTTAGAAACCAAAAATAACTTGTCACAGCTTTTGGGAGAGTATCCAAAGCTGTTTGGCGACCCGGCACGATTATTGCAAGTTCTCGTGCAGCTCATATCAAACGCCATTAAGTTCACGGAAAAATCCGAGAAGAAAAAAGTAACAATCATTGCAGATTGTATAGGGTCGGAGAATGGCTTCGTTTTTCTTGAGTTTTCGGTGATTGATACTGGAATTGGAATGACAGAAGAAGAGCAAGGACTGCTTTTCAAACAATTCAGCCAGGAAAGTTACAAAACGTATGCGGAATACGGAGGCTCTGGATTAGGGTTATTTATTGCGAAGGAACTAACCACACTTATGGTGAGCGTGAAATTGTCGATATAGTTGGCCCCTAAAGATCCACAAGGGTGGCTCCATATCTGTTTCAAGTAAAAAAGCAAAGGGAACCACCATATCTTTCGTCATCAAAGTCGGGAAGCAACCGCAGAGCAAAACTACTAATCAATCCCACGCATCCGAAAAAAAGCAACGAATTTTGATAGTAGACGACGATCGCTCCAACAGGCAAGCAATGAAATCGCATCTGGAGAAAGCTAGATTCTCCAGTGACGAGCTGGATAATGGTGAAAAAGCAGTCAGGGCGTTTTCAGAAAATCCTGACAGATACAGTCTCATTTTCATGGTAGTGCAATCTCTTGGTCACTCATTTAACTGACCGCAACGACTTTGTGCAGGATTTAGAGATGCCCGTGATGGGTGGGCTGGAGGCAACGCAAAAAATTCGAGCGGAGGAGGCGCGTTTAGAAGGGACACATAAGCCGGTGGCAATAGTTGGGGTTACTGGCCATGTGGGGTTGCGCACGCCCGAGCGGCACGGCATGCAAGCTGTTCTGCTGAAGCCTTTCACACGCGACGAGCTCCTGGCACAGGCGACGCGTCATATGTAGGCAATGCAAGGATGGTGGTTCGACAGGAAGCTCGAACTGGGTGGTACCGCAACGCGGTTGGCATTGGGTTGAATTGAACCCATCCCAAATTCATGTCAACCAGAGCAGCGGCCAGAGCACCAGCACCGCCTCACCTTCAAACCCAAGTCCACACGCAGCCTTCCGCGCCACAATCATCCCAGCCACAGACAATTCCTTCGCGTCTTGCTGCCCTCTCTCGCAAGCGGCTCTGCATAGCGAGCATCGGTACGAGCAACACGTCGCATGACGACCTCGTCACTCTCCAGTGCGACTCGGCTCGTATCCGTCCGAATGATGTGGCATGGAGTGCCGATGGTATGTTCGTTTGCATCACGTCTGGGGTAATCGTGGCCGTGTCCAGCACGCCTGTTTGCGGTGTGCGCCAGTTCCCCCCTTCATGCCGTCACAATAAGAAGCGTTCTGGATGGCAGTGTTGTCGAGGCTATTCCGAGTTCCATATTCGAATCCGTAAGCGTTTTTGGTCGTTATTGTATTGTTTGAACGTGTATGCAGCAATCTGGCCCGTTGTCGGTGACTGCGTTGGCATTTGGACCTCGCCGTGGCTCTCGTTACTTATATATCGCTTGTGCAAATTCTGTACTCGTTTGGGACAGGAAAGAGCGACGAATTGGGGCTCGTTATCCGGTTTGCTGGGATCTTGATGCCGTCAATTTTCCCTAAATGCCCCCCTATTTCATAGGGCCCTAACGCCGTGATTTCAGCAATAACTGTGAATGTTGATGAAACTGCTGTCGGTGTTGCTGATCGGAACGGGAAGCTGGTTGTGCATTCACTTAAAACAAACACACCGACCATGCTTCGTTCTTCTTTGACACAAGTAAAATCGTTTGAATTGACGTTGAGAATTTCCTAACGATCAGTCTTCAGGCTATCAACAAGTGCTCCTTTTCTCCCTTCAAAAAATCCGTAATAGTTGCTGTTGGTGATGATGGAGACGTTGTTCTATGGGATATTAATATTTCTGCGGACCCTGTGTTTGTCATAAAGCAAGCCCATGTGGCACCCATACAAGGAATCGCGTGGTCGCCCTGCAACAAATCGTTATTTGCGACTGCCGGCTTGGATAAAAAAATACACGTGTTCAACAAGGACGAAAATGGGTAAACATTGTAAATATTAGAATTAAGAATGATGTCTTTTCTCAGAAAGATACTCTTGAAATTGGATGCTGAAGCACCAATAACATGCATCACCGCCAATGACGAATTCGCTTTGGCAGTTGGAACAATCACAGGTTTCCTGGCATATCTCGAAAAATTTGTAACCCGTGAATCTCAGGAAAAATCATTATTTTTGACGTCAGATCTCGAAAATGCATAATGTCGTATCAAGCAAACAATGACGGCGACACTTTGTCGCACTTAGCTTTTGAACCACCTCAGGTGAGCATCGGTTGTTTTGTCGGGCCAATGAGTTGAATGTGCTCCGATAAATCAGTGGGCACAAGAAACCTCGCAGCGAGAACAGGGTGGATTGAACTCGGCGGCTGGTCAGAACGCTAATCATTTTGGGTCAAAGCCGCCAATGAAGAAACCTGGTGTGGGGGCGAATCTGCCGGCATCCGGTAGCCCAGTAGTGGCGGCATTTAAAGAGCGAATGGCGGCTGTCAAAGAAAAGCAGTCTGGTCTGATGGATCTTTTTAGCCCAGTGAAACCGTCATTTCGGCAAGGTATGCATTTTTGGCATTATTTCGAAATTTTTGAGACTCGGAAAACACATCAGATCCCGTTTCTAGAACTGGGGTGGTGTCGGATGGAGAGCGTGCAGCATCGGAAACTTTTGAACTTAGTACGCCAAACTTACTCAATTCTAAAAGTGCGATCGACAATACCAACGGTGAAGTTTCAAAAACGCGTCTATGGTTACTAATTGTATTTTATTCCAGCATCTATAGCTTTGTTCTCTCCAATGGCTGACAGAAAAACGGTTTCTGAAACGAATTCGCCCACTGACTCAGTCATTGCCGCGGAAAAGGCACATGGACGTTATGGCGGTCTGGGATCATCAGATCCCGTTTCACGACTGCAAAGCGCCTTGCAAGAGCTGAAAACTCAAACTCCCGGACATATTCTCGTATCGACGTCGTCAGAAATCCAACGTCCACGATCGCCTTCCATTTCCCAGCCCACAAAAAATTTGACCATTGCAACTGGTACAAAGCTCTCAAATACAGCTGCGGCTGAATCGACGCTGCGTGATTTTGGGGCTGCTCCACTTACTGGAGAAACTCCCACTGAGCCTGACTCTGCCCTTGCATTCATAATGAATACTAACACTGCCGGGCCCTCCACGCCAGTCCCGTCGGTCTCCTCTGGAGGGTTGGCGAACGGATGGAATGAAAAGGTTATTCTCAAAAACTTGCCCGGCAGCCCTGGTCATACCGCTGTTCCTCTTGTTGGAATTAAGCTTTTGCCCCCGCCATCTGCTCGCCATCCTCTCGCATCAGTGACGCATGCATCCAATGATGAGGTCTCTGGCACTTCAGCAAAAAATGAAATAGCTACGGACTCTGATAGCGAGTTTGTTGTCGGGGAAGTTGACGACGAATTCAATGATCCCGAGGGTGATGCTGCTGCTGGGAACACATCCATTACAGCTGGAAATTTTTCTGAAGTTGTTAGCGTAGAATCCAATTTGCGCAACGATACTGTTCTGAGTGGTGACTGTGATGTTGACTGCGATTTTTGGACTTGTAACGAAGTTGTCCGAACTGAGCCCGACCAGCAGGACTGGAAGGCTGGGATCTCTATTGCTGAATCTCACGAAGGGATTGTGAATGGTGGTATTGGGTACGAAGGGGTCGATGATTCGGGAATCCAAGTCGTTGAGGGAGGTGTAGGAAACGAAGGGTACGCGCACAAAGTACTCGAAGCTGTGCTTGAATCTTGCCTGGATGACTTTCGAAAACAAGTCAGAGAAGAGATTCAGAATATGCATGTGGAGTTACTTCGTCAGTTTTGCATTCAAAAGGTTCGATTATCTTGAAGTTGCAATATTTTGACGATTTTCCGTAGAAGGAGATGAATGATTTGTTTCTTGCGCATTCTCCAACCCAGGAGTTAGTGAAGGAGGTTGTTCGTCTGCGAGAGGAAAATGCTCGTCTTCGGTGTGGATTCAAGTAACTTATTGGTTTATGTAGCATAATAACGCAAAACGAAAAAAACTTTCTGTGGTAAAGAAGGTCTAATATTCAATGATTACTGCTGGGTTTCTTTCCGCCAGCTGTCGCTGACATCACTGTTGGTGGACTCGTTATCAACCTCATCATTTGACGCCAATTCTTCCCCGCGTTTCATAATTTCCCTCACATTTCGCTCTATACCCCCGTCGTTGAACTGGCTGATATAAACATCGCCACCAATATCCCCGTCATCAGAATCATCAAATAGGCCTTTCTCCGGAACAGCATCGTCCGCAGGTGGTTGAGTCAAATCAACAATGGCAGTGTCGACGGTTTCCCTGAAAACCACCTTCTTTGCCGTCGCATGACTTCGTGAGCTCGAAGTCCGCCCGATCGGCGTTCCGCTCTCGTCGCTGGTTCTAACGATGGGAGCTGATGGAACAGGAACGCGCTGTTGTTGCTGTTGTTGGCTGAAGGGATCATATATCTGTGCAACGAGAGCGTCGGCGTCGACGGGTAAGCTCTTGAGCGCAGACTTGCGACCAGTATTGCCGCTGTAGTTTCCGACGGATCCAGCCGACCGGACACTTGGTTCAAACGAACCGGAGTCATTACGCAAGTACACTACAAATTCGTGCTCGTCCACAGCCTCCGTATAATTCCCGCCTTCCTCACCGTCCTTAACATACTGTATAGGCGGCTCGCTTCCAGGTTTTTGATGTTTGTTGCGATACCGTACAAGCAGATATCCACCAACTAGGAAAACGAAACTCGCTGAAAGAAGCGTCGCAAATACGATCAGCCAGATAGGAACAGATGTGGAGCTTTCAGTGGTTGTATCACTGCTGGTGGAGCTGGTGGAGCTGGTCTGAACGGTCACCCACCAGGACTTTGAGGAGTCAATCGTGATATTCCGGAAAACATAGTATGAGTAGTTCGAATTGGCCGAATCCCATAACTGAAGTTTGGTGGGACTTTTACTTTTCCTTGCACATGGTTTGATTACTCACCCCATAGTCCAGCGCATAACCAGAGTTGTTGCCATATTGAGGAGCCGTTGGAATCACGAGGGTGTAGCTGAGGGCGAACGCGACCGGTTTCAGCGGCAACGTCCGGCCATCGTTGGAATCGACAGTTTGATTTGAAAGTGGCAGAAGATCAACTTTTAGTGACAGCTTTGTTTTTTGTTGTTTTTTTTTGAAGTTGATCAATTTCGGAAACAAATTTTGAATTGCGGATACCTCGGTAAACTGCAGCTTAAAGTCAAGGTACGAATCGTAGTTGTTGAATGTGATGTTCAGCGGCACCAGCATGCCTGGCAGCACATGGATTGGGCGGTTACTGTCTATCCCGCACTCGCTTGTGAGACGAGCGGCCAAAAGGCTGCATTCTGATACATAGGATGTCGGATCCCACCACGTGGATAGACACACATTGCAGATGTCGAAGTAAGGGGGGGAGGTGAGTGAAGCCAGACTAATTGTAGGAGTACTAGCAGCGACAGTATCGAACGAGCCTGCTAATGTGCCGATGGAGGCGGAAAGTACAACAAACATTCAGCACGGACAAGGCGGAGGCCGATCGCACGGAGGCCCACCTTGTAGCAGCGGCTCTGTGGGTGCCGCCACCTCCATTTTGCTTGCGAATGAAAAAATTGACACAGATGATGATGCGAATTGGTCCTCCAAGCTGCGCACTGCACTCCGTGCTCTGTTATCTGTTCTTCCAGAAACTGAGTGTTGGCGCAGAAGAATCCTTCGCTCAATTTCTTTGCACCTGTTTAGTGCTTGAGTCATCAACTGGTGCTGGCCTGATCGCGGAACGGCATGATTTCCATCTCCTTAATGCTGCTGAAATCTGACGCCCCACCCACTCTGGCAGATGCTCTGCCATTATAACAACATGACCAACGCCGTTTTTCGAAATTGGATGCACTTCTTCGGCCGCCCGTCCTTCCGTACGCTGCATACACTACGTGAACGTTATCACTCTTCTTCTGTTTATCTTCGCTGTCTTCGTAACTCAAGACATTTTTTCCTGGAGCCAGTCTCTAAGTTTCAATTTTGGCAAAAATCATCCTTAAATTCCAGTTTATTTTTGTAATCATATCCAGAACCCGGAAATATTTCACAGGTCTTCGAATCTTTATATATTCTAAACCCAGACGCGGCGAAGCATTTTGGTAGAAAGCTCTATAAAATCTGGGAGTCCGTTACTCGCCCAACAAAGAAGAATAGCCAATACGAATTCGAACATCGATGCGCTCGCCGGATAGCGGATAGCAGTTGAATTGAAGTACTAGTGTGTTTGAAAGAATAAAGTCGGTGTGTCGCCTCCAAAATTTGCTGTCAGAAACTAAAATTATGCAGAGAACTTTTGGAAGGTCATTCTAATGGTTTTGATTCTTTTTGGTTCCTCCGTGAAATTCTAAGATTAACATTTGGCTGCTATTTTAAAAAAAAAATCAGGATCTGAGCAAAAACTAATTTTACTACTGCAGTGAATGAGTGAAAATTGTCTCATGCCCTGGTTTGCGTGGGGAATAATGCGAAGATTGGCATATCTTTGGTGGGTGAATCCGCTGTGTTTCCAGCTTCAACTTAGGGCATGGAATGCAGTTTTTTGCCATTGTTTGAAATTCCCGCCAAAATTGCTTACAACCCGCACATGTCGGACCGTTCCGCTTTCCGCTGAGGTGCCCGAGCAGCTTTTGGCGTTATCAATCAATTCACGAATCAATCTGCCCCTGTGTGTGCATAAGTCTCTGGAACCGCATTGCGGAGCGCAAATACCAAAAAGGATTGTGAACACTCATTAGCACATCCTGGGTTGAGCATGAAATCAGGTCAAATCTACCCGGCAGCTCTAGATTTTTGCCTTGCGTACGGATGATTGGATAAAGTTTGGCGAAGGTTGCTCAAGACTTCAAGAGTATGGAGGACATTCGAAATGATGGAGGTAGGAAAAATAGGGAACTATTTACACATGTCTGAAAATGAGTTCATTCTCTCAAAGCCTTGATTCGTTCGTTCAAAAGTTCCGACAGCTGGGTTACATACGCCCCGTAGCCCATCCTTCCACTTCGAAACCTATCTAAAAGCAAGTTTTCCAGCTCCAAGAACTGTTGTTGAACATCAATCATGTGGCTGTGGTACAGAGGTATTTGTTGATTTCTAGACTCAGCACAGTACCGACGCCATTCTGAAGCGTCCTTATCGCTGTCAGAGTTAACATCACTTTGGCTTTCTGCTGGCCCTTCATTTTCGCCACCGTCGCTGTTTCCTTCCGTTGATTCTGAATTTGATTCTGCAGTTGATTCAGATTCAACCGAAAGAGTATCTTGATAAAAGTAATCTTGAGAATCTCTCTCGGCTTCATAACATTCCTCCTCTGGTGGTGGATTTGTCACTGGTTGAAAATCCTGCTTTCGTTGTGCTAGATGCTGGTCTGCCGGCAGTTTCATGATCGTAACTGAACTTTGCTTGTCTTTCAAAGTAATTTCCTGGTCAGCGTTGGGGATTGATAGTGGAAACCAATCGGAAAAGTTGTTTAACTCTCTTCTCTGTGTCGTCATTGCTTCTTTCGAGTTATGGTTTGTTTTTAAATTGCTGGTCAGTTCCGTTCTCAAATCGATATGAATTTTCAGCCCGCTTGTTGGTGTTGACTGTCTTTCAACAGATTTAGAAAGTTGCTTTTGAATCAATTCGTTGCTTGCGCTTTGGCCCAGTTCTTTAACCCTGTCTGCATATCTCAACGTATTTAGGGTGTGCTCCACACAATCCGAGCCAGGGCTGATGGTAGCAATCATTACTGTTTGGCTGTGTTTCGATAAAAAGGAGTCCCTTAAAATATGAGTCAGCTTGGATCCTCGGAAGGGGATATGCACATCTTCCACGGATTGCCCATTGGATAGTCCACGGCGGTGAAGTGCGCGAATGCACTCTTTCAGAGAAAGTAAACTCTTGTTGATTTCGGCTGTCTCGATTTGGATTTTCTTGTCGTTCTTCCGAGTTCCCAGCTGTGTATCAACTCCGCGCTCGCTCCCAGCAAGATCCACCAGACTCAGCGCACCGTGCAACACGCCGGCCCCTTCCCCGGATACTACGCGCATCTGCACTAGCGCGTGTGACCGGCTCGACTCGCCGTTCGCCCGCGTTGCCCGCGTCGTGCGCTGGCTACGCCCGCGTGCAACTAGTGCCAGTAGATCCGCGAGTGTCGTTATCCGTACCTCTTGCAGGTTCATCAGAACCACAGCACCATTCTTGTCTTCGCAGAGCTGAATTTGAGGCGCCGGAGATGCGGCAGTCCCCGGCTGCAGAAGGTCGTTGATTCGCTGGCCGTATATTTCGAAAAACGACACAACCAGGCTGAATTTCGGCGACGTGTCCGACTCGCGAGATATCGAAGCCATCTGAGAAAAGATTTCCTCGCAAATGAATGTGTAAAGCCCTGGTTCATTGGGAGAGCCAAATATCGTGTGCGTTTTGCCACTACCTTGGTCGCGCTGATGGTGAGACAATCAAATTTAAAGGAAAATACCAGTTTGTCCATAAGCAAAAAATGTGCACATTCCGCCTTCAAATATGCCTCGAACTAGTGGTTTACCGGTTGCAAGATAAACTTGTTGATTTGTGCTAGTTTCATCAAAAGTATAGTCCAGTGTGAACGAATGTGTGTCAATAAACTTAGATTGGTCCACCCTTGCTTTTGGTTCGTGAATATAAATTAAACTTTGCGGGTATCGGCCATTCCTAGCGGTAACTATGTCATACACATTCCTGTCTGTTGTGTTCTAAATCAAATATCACTCAGCAGAGCATAACGGAGTCACCTTTACAATTGAGAGGCCTTTTTCGAACACAAACTTTGATTCGCGTTTCATTCATCAAATCACCACTGTTGGCAGAATCGCTACGGAGGTTTTCATTTCTAATCTGGTTGCGAAAGTTTGCAATCTCGTCTCGATAGATCTTCGATTCCTTTTCGCTCTGAGACATTTGTTTCTCTATCACCCTCAATGCTGCAGCTGCAGCACGTCGGGAGTCGCGCGCATCTTTCAGCCTGGCGATTTCAACAGCTGTTTTTGACGGAGTCGTCAGCGAAAGCTGCGCAGAATTCGCCCCTGTCTTCATTGGTGGAGTGGACTGGAAACTGTTGAGCTTCTTTTCCAACGCGAATGCTGGAAACTCCTCGTTGGGTGCTGGGATCTGAAGAGAGGCCTTCGGCTGAATAGGAGAAACAAATACATCTGCTTGCACAGGTACTTTCCCTCGTGTATCTGATGATATGTGATGCGTAATGCCGCTACGGGGATGTCGCGGAGCTTTTTCTGGTGATGATGACGCGGTCGTTGCCTGGTGACTTGCTTTTAAACCTTTCACTTTGTTCTGGCGCTCAACGGATGCCTGGAACCGAAATGTGTGCCCCAATTGAGTCAGTATGGAAAGAGCACCTATTGCTATGGGTGGAAGGCTGCACGCACCCTGATGAATGCGTCGGGCGGGTGGAACATGACAATTTGACGCGAAGTATTCCTTTGCACTTCATCGTTCCACACGCGACAGCGTGCAACGGGGGCATCGAAAACCGTCACAGCTGTACGTCTCCTCTTTGCGGCCGCGCACCCGTGGGTGCGACTTGGGATCCCAAACGTCTCGAAAGTTCCTCCATTCACTTTCTTTGTCGATCAACATGTTTGGGCGACCCAGCCCTGAACCAGCCCCTGACGCCGTCGCTAATGCTATTCCCACGACTCCTCCGCCTCCCCCGAATGATATATTACAAACGCACAACCATATCTCTGATGATGCTGTCGCCGAGATGGCAACACACTCTTCTGCTCCTCTCGACATACCCGGAAGCGTCAGCGCTGACAATGGCGACTCGACTGACGATAATACCGATATCTTGAAAATAGCACCGCCTCGGAAAAGCACACCGTATTCGGCTTCGGGTATTGTCGAGCGTGTCAATCTGAGGCACCGCAATTTGCCAGCAAGAAGCCGAAGCCCGGAGCGGTCTCAAGCCACGTCTTCTGGAACAGAAACTAAAGATGCGCCGAAAGAGACTGATGAGAAAGAAGATGGGGGGATGTATGAGTGCAACATTTGGTGAGTGGCACTTTGCTGATCATTAACGTATGTTGACAAATCTGCAGCCTGGACATGGCCTCAAATGCCGTTGTGACATTATGTGGCCATCTATTTTGCTGGCCATGCATATCACGTTGGATGTCCTCGAATACAGCAATGAGCCATACTTGCCCCGTTTGCAAGGCGGGAATCGACAGAGAAAAGCTGATCCCCATCTACGCAAAGGGGCGGAATGACGATCCACGCAACGCAGTTCCCGAAGAGAGGCCTTCTGGCCAGCGTACTGAAGCTGCTCCGCAGAATCGCTTTGGTAACTTTGGTGCCGGATTCGGAGGAGCACCCCTGTTTGGTGGAATCTTTCCTGCCGCACAATTCAACGTTGGCGGCACAAACGTTCACTTTTCTGCTGGATTCGGCCCGTTTGGGGTTATGTTCCCATTTTTCGTAATGCTGGGAAATCTTATCATAAGGGCAGCAGCTGGGGGTGCAGCGAATGGAAATGCAAATCCTGACGCGGCGATTGCGCAAGTGGTGGCGCAGCAGGCGTTTATATCGCGGATCTTCATGCTAATTGCTGCCCTCGTGTTTGTGGCGATCGTGCTTTATTGAAAATCTGGATTGTTACCGGAAATGACAACTTTCGCGCCCACCATAGATCGTTCGTCACACACGAATGCGTCCGATATTTCTCTCTCGCGGTCTTACATGCCTACGGCCAAACCGGCCAGGCTGACCGTCGTGGAGTCCATGCGATCAAGCATTCGTCGTTTTACCAAGCCACCCACTACCTCTCTGATTCGAAGAACTTCTGCAACGACCCTGAACTATGAGCTTCCGTTCGATCTTCGAATCGAGCGTCTATCGGTGCTAAACTTGAAGGATCTGCAAAGGTTTATCGGACAGATTCTGCCCGTTAGATATGATTCTGAGTTTTATGGTGAAGCATTGGTCAATGCTACACACACCGCTTTATGTTAGTGCTAGGTGTAGTTTAGTTTCGTGATATGTTTGTCAGGTTTCCGAACTGATGGTATCTGTATTGGAGCGATTCTTGCGAGAAAAGAATTGGTTTCAACCAACGGAGATTTCCAGCTGTACATAACGTGCCTAGGAATCAGTGCGGAATACAGAAGGATGGGAGTTGGTGAGTTCCTTGGTTGCTACCTAGTTCTTGTTCTTGCATTGACGATAGTTACATGTGATTTGCAGCGAGCAGTCTATTGATGAATGTTATCGAAGAGGCGCGATTTCAAAGGAGGCTGCAGACAGCACTGAGGCTCGTGCTGCACGTGCATGTTGTTAACGAGGCGGCGATAAGACTATACACGAAGCACGGATTTACGGTGGTGCGGCTGGTGAGCGGATACTACGCACACAACTTGCGCGTAAGCGAGCCGCGCGACGCGCTGCTGCTCGAGCTTGTTGTATAATAGAACACATCAATTTTGGAATCGATGTCAAATACAGTTGGAGGCCATTTGGCCGTGCCCGGGCCCGCGCCAGTGCCAATGCCATCGGGCGGCGCAAAAGCACCCAAAGCGTCGAAAGGTCCGCGATCTATAGCTGGTGCATCGACGAAGTCCAAGGCGTCGTGGTTCTCTTTCCGCTCCAGCCGCTCAAGACAGCAGGTTGTGCAAGAGAATGGCCTCGGGATCACCGAGCGCTTCTTCTACAAGACCGCACCAAATAAGCAGCAGGTTCTTATGTGCATCATGCTGAGAGTGCGTCTGCCCGAGCAGTCGCCTTCTATCACTCCTGAGCGCATCGTGGATTTGCTGAAAATTGCTCAAGCGAAGCATTATAGATTGTCGTCGTGGGTAGACCATGAAAGTCTGGGCGCGATTCCATTTGCTGAGAGAGCGTCGGATCTTCCGGTGTCATATAGGTTCAAACCTCACATTTCGTGTTGGTCCGTAACAGGTTTCCAGGTTTTTGGAGCGCATTGCAGACAATTGGATGGACATATACATGGACGAAATCAACACAAACTTTGATACAGATGATGTTACTCGTCCTTTGTGGCGCTCGACCATTATTGTACCGAAGGAATGGATGCCGGCTCCTGATTCGGAATGTTTCAAGAAAGTGGGTGGCAATTCTAGTACTTGAATTAACCCTTATCCAGCAAACTCCTCTTGTTGCTGCACATCAGACTGCGTTTGATTATCCGATTAAATACGATCGCTCGCCGAATCCGCAATTAGGATTGTCGATTCCAACATCGGCTCCAGGAGCGAGCTATTTCGACATCATGTGCACATTTCACCATTGCCTTGGGGATGGTCTCTCGATGCTTGCGTTTGGGCGAACGTTTCTGGAAGCTGCCGATGCGGCGCATATCAATTCATTGGACTTGAAACTCGGCGAGATCCCGGTTTCGAAGGACCCACCGCCTGTGCTAGATAATTTGTTCAACCCGAATGTGTTCGAAGTGCTTCCAAGTTAGTTGTTAAAATATCATGAAAAGAATGGATTAAATCCTTTTATAGCGGCCATTGGCATGGCTGCCAAAACTCTTGGAAAGAAAAAAGGAAAATTGGGCCATTCAGATGAATCGAACGTGGATTTGCCTGTTCAAAGCGATCACCTTCAATTGCCAGCAACACCTGCTCCGTCGTCTTCGTCAGGAACTTCGACACCGGAACCCAACCGTCAGACGCCTTCTGCAACTCCAGACATTTCTGTGGGTCCAACTTTGCGCATAAATCCAGGACGCGGATTTACAAACGTTCGCTTTATGCATTTTAACAGCGAGTTTACAAGTACTCTGCGCAAAAAGAGCAAAGCCGAAAAGACAACAATTGCGGCTGTGCTTGTTGTGGCGGCACTGACTGCTTGTCGATGCGTATTTGTTCATTCTGCAAAAAGAGACGGGAAAGATGTGAAAAAGACTGTCCCAAATAGTCAGGGTTGGGTGTTGACAAATTCAATAAGGCACATTTTGCCTCAGTCCAAACTGCTGGAAGGTGGTGACAGGGAAACAGACGAAGCGTTAAAAGTGTTTGGTGGATACGCCGGTAAGCATCATTCTTCACAGTTAGGGTGACTGATTTTCCACAAGGATCCGTTTCTAACAATAACTTGAAATTGACTGATGACTCACACATTTGGGATCGTTGCCGCAGTGTTAAACGCGGTATTTTGACGAGTTTCAAAGCTTCTATACAGCGAATGAAAGTTGCGAACTACGCTTACCGCCATCCAAAGCTCTGGGAGATGGCGGAGAAGAGGATTGACTTGTCGAAGTTGTCACGCAGCTTCAGCGTTGAAGTTGCCAATTTAGGTGCTTGGGAATACCCCTGCGCGCCCCCGGACGCCCCATCAACGGACGAAAGATGCCGGCTCGACTTCTTTGGGGGCGGGTTGAACAGTAGTTTCGAAGGATCCCGCGGTTTGTTCAGCTTAGGGATCATTACTTTCGGAGGCAACATGAATATTTTTGTCTGTTACGACGTGAAGAGCGTCACTGTCGACGAAGCCGAAGTATTTTTCAAAGCATTCAGCGAATGCTTGAGAAGAATGAGTGACAGCAAGAAAAGCGCTACTGTTCAGGAGATGATGATTTAGTTCTGATGCTGTCTGCGGAATAAACCTGCTCGCGCATGTTCGGATAATCGCATTACATAAAGTCCTTTACTGCGACATTCCTTTTAGAACTCGATAGCGCCTTTAAACTTCCTGAAAAAGACTTGACGAAAACGTCAGCTTCATCAGGAGTCACACTACCAGCGTCGTAGCAGACGAAAACACTCATATCACCACCGAAAGTCACAGTTCCAAGACTGAAGAGTCCTCTTGATCCCTCAAAGCTGCTGTTTAAGCCACCACCGAAGTAATCCAACCTTGCATTTTGATCATTGGCTGGCGCGTCAGGCGGGGCGCATGGGTACTCCCAAGCCCCAAGATTTGCTACTTCCACACTGAAACTCTTGGACATTTTCGATAGATCTACGCGCTTTTCGACCATATCCCACAACTTCTGGCGACGATAAGCGTAATTGGCAACTTTCATCCTCTGTATAGACGCTTTAAAACTTGAAGCAATTGATCGTTTCACTCGACGACAACGCTCCCAAACCAATGAATCGTCGGTCAATGTAAGATTGTTACTGGAAACCGATCCTGCATTTTCGACTCTATCTTTCTATTTTCGTTGAGCAGAAGGCCTTTACCTGCATATCCACCGAAAAGCATCAGCGCTTCGTCGCTCTCTCTGTCTCCACCTTGAAGAAGCTTTGATTGCGGAAGAATGTGTCTGATCGAGCTCGTAAGGACCCACCCTTGACTGTTTGGCACTGCATTGGTGATATCTTTCTTGTCCCTGGCTGCCGCGTGCCCAAAAACGCGTCTGCATGCAATCAAAGATGCCACGATCAGTACAGCTGCAATCGTTGTCTTTTCCGATTTGCTTCTGTTCCTCAAGGCTGTTGTAAAGTCTTTGGGGAAAAATAGAAATCGCGTCTTCGTAAACGAGCGCCCAGCTCGAGTGTTGGTCATCGCTGACAATGCACCAGGGTCCGTTTCCGGTCGCCCCAACTTAGGTTTTTGTTTACTCAGCGCCCGCATTGCCATTGCTGTCGCAGCTGATAACCGCAGGATTCGGTCAGTCCTGCCAAAACTACAAAGTATGCTTACTGGGTAACACTTCAAAAATATTTGGATCAAAAAGATTATCGAGAACAGGAGGCGGGTCTTTCACAACTTCAATCTCTTGGAGTTTCAAATCATTTGAATTGATGTTGCCGGCATTGACAGATTGCATGAATGTCCGCACGAATGCCAGCATAGAAAGACCGTCCCCCAAACAATGGTGAAAGGTGGTAACGAGATCAAAATAGTTAGAATTTTCAAGGACGGGTACCGTAGATTTAAATTCGTCCTCTTGACAGGTGGTTTGAAAATTTCCGGAACTCAGAAGGGTTTGCTGCCAGATTTTCAGGGATATGAAAACGCAAAATTTTTTTTCCATCACCTTCTTGAAGCATTCAGAGTCTATTGCCGGCATCCACTCTTTCGGGACAATCACCGCAGACCGCCATAGCAGCTGATCGTTTTCCTTAGCGAAGTTGGCGTTTATTTCCTCCAAGTAGACACCCATCCAATTGTCTCCGTTGCGTTCAATAAACCTCCAGCAATGTGTTAGACAATGCCGGAAACAGAAGGCAGCTCACCTATATGATACTGGAAGATCGCTTGCTTTGTCAGCAAGCAAAGTGGTTGTGAGTGATGCACTGTCCACTCTGGCCGAAAGTCGATAATGTTTTGCTTGGGCGATCTTGATTAAGTCCACAATCCGTGCTGGCGTTATCTCTGCCGAAGCCGGAGGTAGGCGAATTCGGAGCATGATGGTCATTAGCACCTGCTGTTTATCGTTTGGCGAGCTGTAGAAGAAGCGCTCTGTGATTCCGAGTCCGTTTTGCGGAACAACGCTCTTGATAGTTTTTCCAGAAGCAAACGAGCGCCAGGAGACGAAAGACTTGGTCGAGTTTTCTCCCGTTGATCGGGTCCGGCGTACGTCTCCCATGAAAATTGCTGCAGAGATTTTTGGAAAAATGTCAATTTTGCAAAATGGCGGGAGAATATGTATAGCGAGCGACACAGCGGTCGAAGCAGCTATCCCCATTTTATGACTGGCGGTCAATGTCGCTGATGCATAGTTACTTTTGTGCGAAGTGAATAATTGCGGCCGAAAGCTGCAGCGCACAATGTGTTGGAAATATCGCAGCAAATTCAGGAAAGATCATCGCATTCTGAATAATTTTGCTACCGTTCGTGACTCGCAGCGACAGTGCCGCCACATGCGCTGTGGATGTAGAAGGTCTTTGATCTTCATAACCCGCAAGTGCATTAATTTGACTTCTGGTGTTTGTTTTATTTCTTTCATTTTCTATTGTTTTATACTCCTAATGCATCTGTGAAAATTTTGCTTCTATTTTGCCGTGACTTTGGTGGCTAACGTGTCCGTCAAAGGCGATTGTTATGTATTTTGAGTTAAAGCACTGGTATTACGTAAGTTTCTCAAATGGCATTCTTTCAAAGAGAAAAACTTTCGCTCCTAGTCAGAGACAACAACACAGCAAACATTCCGGGGACGTTAGTTAAAACTCGCTGTTTGCCTGTTTTTCCAGAATTGCCGATAGTCGCAATGTATGGACGTTGTGAGGGGGTGTGATGTTTGCCAAAACAGCGCGAGTCCTGTCAAGAGCCGCACGCCAACGCGGCTACTCGTCCTCGCCACCGACATCGCCGCTTATCTCAGGAAACATCCTCGACTCGCCGCTGGGTGCCTTGACCATCCAGCAGGTTGCACACCGAGGATTCAACATAGGAGGCATATTCCACACCGGCGGGGTCATCCTCGGCCATAACCGCTTGCTCCTTTGGGATCCCCCACAGTACGGTCTAGGCAACTCGGATGCTTTGTTACCAGAAGAAGAGGATTCGGCGGATGACTCAGTTTTCCGTCGGTGGGATCCGGAGAAAGTCTTCGCCGTTTTTCATCTTGTGCATCCGAAGCCTGGCACGTTCGCGTTAAGAATATGTGCTCGCTGATTCGCGTTTCCAGAGATTCTCGTTATCGGCTCGGGCGCTGAAATGCAGCTTCTGCCTGGATCTCTCCGAAAGTATCTGAACCGGCTTGGTATTCAGGTCGAGGTTATGTCCTCAGTAAGTCTTGCGATCTTTTCTGTGGAGGCTAATTTCAGATATTCAGAGACATGCAGCATCCACTTACAATCTGTTGGTGAAAGAGGAAAGAAAGGTTGCTGCCGCGTTGCTTCCCATAGTTCCAACTTCGTCAAGGACGCAGCAACTGTTAGTTATTGTGTCAACCGGCAAGCCGCCTGAATAAACTTGCACTCTTGATTGCTTGACTCCACTTCCTGGAGCTGATATATCGTCCTAATGTACAACAGCCATACTTCGATCAGTGTCAGATTGCTGGCGAGGCTTTAAAGGCTCATAACACTTTGCGGCAGTCGCCTAATTGATGCATCTATCCACTTTTTGCTCAGAGTTTCAGCATTTGTGAGTTGATCACCGGAGAATCTACCAAAATAACAGCGCGGTCCCTGCAACTTACAATTGCACTCTTAAAAACGTACATTCTTTCATTCGCTCAAGTTCAGAGCCTCTCAACCCCACGTCCTAATTTTAAGAGAAATACCCAGACACTCCGTTGCTGCTTTGAAATTTAAAAAAAAAAAAAAAAAAAAGAGGGAATCTGAGCTGCAGTGCAATGTTTTGGCATTGGCTGCGGAGAATATTTCAGCCTCACAGCAAAGAACTATGATTGTATATCGCCTGCCACGGCGACCGTCACGCTGCAGCAGTGCGAACACACCGATATTTCCGGCAATGGGAGTAAGACGACAGAAAAAGATGTTGAATAGTTCCAAGATCGCTGTTTTGACCACTCCACTTTTTTATATCACAGCCCGGTACCCCGAAGATGCTGGCATCAGCATCACCAATATTAGCAACGAAACTACCAGGGAAGCTGCTGCGCAAGGCACTACAAGCCCCAGCACAGTGTCATCAGCCCCTAGAAAACTTCACTCAATTGCACCTCTCCATCATTCGAGTTTACTTGTGCCGAGTTCGGCAACATGTCCGATTAATTAATTCTTCGTGATTTTCACTGGAGGCAAATCTAGCCTCTCCCTGCCGACATTCTGCCCATGATCCTATAAACGCTTCAATTTATTTAACAGAGAGCAACATGAGCGCAAATTGAATAACAGTCTCAACTGTGGGGACTCAGGTTTGAATGTCATCATGACGTGGCCGCGATGGCACGGCAGGACCCAGGAAAAAAATCCAAATTAGAGTTCGGCGTTAGGGAAAATTCTATGGCCTGAGTTGGCATCAGTGTTGCGAACATAAATGCCTTCTTTTAGTGAAAAGAAAGCTGTGGGTAAGAGTCGTCCTTACCAAATCGATAACTGTCTTTCAAACGCGTCGTTCACAGCAGGGTTTCGATGCTAGACTCATGCTGTGGTGTATGCACGACCACAATCTCACGCGCAGATGTGGTCGGCAACGATGCTTACGCGGTTCCGTCGGCTTTTCGACGTCTCGGCTGGGGTTTACTACTCTACCCGATTCACTGGTAGGCATATACTGACGCAAGATTTTTCTGCTTCGTGACAGATCAGCGGATTCTTCCCGCGAATTTAGCGCTTAAAATATCGTCGATTCTGCGGCGGCAGCAGGAACGGTCGGTTCAGGAATGTCTTATTCATACAGACGCAGATACAGCGCCTTGAACATGCGAGCCTCCTGCGCAACAGAGTTCCTGGCACCATCAACAGCCTCTCCTCCCACATGTCCATATCCCGCGCTGGCTCCCGTGCCCGCGCCCCCCGCTCCGGTCCCAGCACCGGCACCGGTACCCCCACCGACACCCAACGGGTCTATCACTATCGGGATCTTCCGCCCGTGCAATTCGCACGCGTCGAAGAACGCGAGAATCTCAGAAAACACCGAGTCTTTCAGGATTATCATGTGTTTGGCCAGAGTCTCGAACAGAGATGCGAAACACCTCTTTGCATAATACCAAGTATCGGTTCCCAGCTGATGAAGTTCTCTTAGTCCCGGCATTCTGCAAAATCCATCACACCTTCTTATTAAATGGCTCCAGGCTTTTAATAATACGGGATATGCCAAATTCGTAATTGCCTTTCGCGCAATATAATGTACCTATTACCAGATTGACAATGCACAGGTGGTAAGTGCGTTTCGAAGGGTCTTCATACGCGACTCGCTCTTCTTCCTTTTCGATTTTGCGCATCAATTCTTCTGCTTCCTCATTTTGAGATGTCATAATGAATGCTACGCAAAGATTTGCAAGAACAATGGCGGGGATGTCTAAAATCTGCCAAAAAGAAATCAGACTCCTTTCTGGAACAAAATTTTGCTGACATTGTCATAATTTTTCTTCACAATAGGTTCATAGAACGAGACTGCCTCCTTATATTTGCTCTCTTGCATGAATAAAACGTGCGCAACGTTCAGCTTCCAAACATCATGTTCGTTGCAAAATTCTACAGACTTCCTGAAAACTTTTTCAACATTTGCGTAATTTTCCATATCCCAGTAAATTTTCGCCTGGGCCATAAGTACCGGGATATATCTGCGAGAGAATATTATGTTAACGTTTCAATTCAAATCGGTAACCTTTCTACGGCCTCGTCGTACTCATTAACGACTCGCTTGACTGCTTCTTCATCCATGTTTTGACGAGCTTCCTGGACTTGCTTGGTGAGTTTCCGCAATATATCCACGTGCTTGTTTGCAAGATCATCAAACTTGCGGTAAGCTTCTTCGGGAGAGGATTGCCGTAGCAGACTCGCTTCCAAGAATTCAAAAAGGTACTATGCAGGAAATTCGTTTGAAGTTGTTTAAATTAGTTCAAATTCAACAGGTATCGCACCGGTGTCAACGTAGTAACGCTACCCATTGCCACGCTCTCGGCCATCAAGTCCGCAGCAAGATCGAGATAGCCGTATTTGCAATACAAGAGCAGCAGATTCCCGAAAACTTCGGGGGGCGTCGGAGGCTGTTGCAGGAGGAAATTGAGTTTCTCGAACCCCGAGCTTGGATCCTGATCCATGTGTGTCAGGGCTTGGTTATGCAGGGTTACAGGATCCAGCTCTTGTTCCAAACGCGGAGGCATGTCCGTCAAGGCTTCGCGCGCAGATTCATCTGCAGGCTTTTTGTTAGTGAACCGACGCAATTCACGTTTTGCATACAATTTTTCAAGCGGTACTCAATAGCTGCCTTGAGATTGAATGCTTCAATCAAATACGTTTCATGAAGAATTTGCGAGTTTCCAACGCTTCGGACTTCGATGCCTTCAGTGGCCATTCCCACGCTCAATTCTGATATATTCAATTCATTTTTTCAAGTTTTTGTAGCACGTTATTTACCTGGATGATCTCTAATTCCTTTCTCAATGATATCTGCAATGCTTTTTAAGGCAGGAACGTATTGCTTCATTTGGTAATGACACAAGGCAAGGTTGTAGCATAATTCGGGCTGATAGCCCGTCAATTTTAGCGTATCAGCATACTTCGCGCACGACTCCTCATATTTTCCCTCCTTAAATCATCTCAGTTAGTATTACGAAAAAAAATTTATTATTTACCTTGTAAAGAAGACACGCTTGATTCACCAACGTGTCCGTGTCTTCGGGGGAACCCTGATCAATCAGCAACTTGCAGCCTTGCAGATCGTCCATTTCATACTTGATTGCAGACTGCAATTTGAGAATCTACAAAACCAATAATTTTTTTTATCTCGTTAATTATTTTTCCTCCAAACCTTGTGAGCATAATCCGGATTCTCGATGGTCTGACATGCTTTTAATGCCGGCTGATACTGTCCCGATTTATAGAGCGATTGCGCATAATATAATCGATAGTCGTCTATTTCGGGATAAACTCGTACAAGTTGTTCGTAGCTTAATAACGCAATTTATTCATCTTTCAAGTAAAAAATACAAAAATAGAAAATACTCGGATCACTTGCCAGTTCACGGCGCTTGGGAAGTCCTGAACCTGATAAAAACAATATCCTAACAAACTCAGAGCAGATCTATTTTTCGGGAAAGACTGCAGCTCGTTCGTAAGTAACTTGATCACGTCGTTATATCGCCCGTCACGAATCATGCCGTATATAGTAGCCGTGTATTTCCCTTCCGGAAGTTGATATAGATTTGTCGGATGCGCTAACGCGGTATGAGCTGCTGTTCGCGGTTTGTCCATTTTTACTTTGTTTCTTAAATGCTGTGTGGAAAACATCCAAATTTGTTGTTGCAGCAAACCATTATCAAATAACAAGCAACTGGATTCAGACTTGCACATGCACGATGCCGTTGGAGCTAATGAACAGACAGACTCCCGTCTTAAGGACGCACTCCCTCACATCAAAAATTTTCATCCACTTATCACCAAGTGAACCAACTGTGCTTGGATACTTTCCCATTCCCTTCGAGTTTTGATTTCTCCAGATCCGCCTTCAATTGCATACCAATGTCCTCCCAATTGCCTCCGAGCGAAACGATGCGGTTAACAAACGCTTCCGCCGTTTCATAATCTGGCCGAATTGCCCACGACCGAGGCTCACCGGATTGCGGAATATAACCTTCCTTGTATAGCTTTGCAAGATTCACAAGAGACAGAGGAAACTCTTGATGAGCAGCCATCTCATAATATTCTAGAGCTAAGGGAACAGACTTGGCAATATTCGACGTGGGAGCTGGAGAGAAATACACAGAAGCAATATTGTGCTGTGCAACGGCGAGACCTATTCTTTCAAACTTGAGACACGAAACTAATGGAGGTTGGGTTGTGTACCTTTGTTTGCAGCCTTCATCCACCACTCTATAGCCTTGCCTGAATCAGCCTTTTCAACGCCTTCGCCCTTTTCCCAACATGTTCCGCACAAAAACATTGCCTCTGGAACGCCTTTCGAGGCAGCCTTTTCCAACAATTCGTACGCCTTAAATGTATCCTTGGCGACGCCCATTTCACCGTGCAAATAGAAATGACCCATTTGGATCAAAGCAAGAGGATAGTCTTGCTCTGTTGCGCATTTGTATAACAGCCGCAACCCGCGCGCCAACATTTTTGTGTCGACAGCCGCAGAGTCATCCGCCGCGATCCCTGTCGCAGACGCTACCTCGGGAAGGTCGATGGGAGCATCAGCGTTGCGCAGGCGCGGAGCAACAGCAAGCCTGATGAGCCGCAGCGCGAGCACGTACATCGCGGGTGCATACCGCCGCTGCTCCGCAATCGTCTCGAGCATCGCCAGCGCGCCCGAGAGATCGCGCGGCCGCCGCCGACTCTCGTCCACGTCGTCCACCCCGGTTGACAGCGCCTGCGCGTACCGGAACTCCGCCGCCGGGTCGCCAACCGCGCGCCCCGCGCCGAACATGCGGAATCCTAGCGCGCGGCCCGCGCGCGAGTGGTCGTACACAAGCGTCGCAATGCGCGTGAGGTCGCGCTGCGTACAGACTGCACGGTGTGTGAACTATTGGTCAGTGCGTTGTCTTTCCGCTGGGGTGTGCGGTTGATGCCACCTTTTAGTAAGGAATAGGCCAGCGCGAGATCGTCGTCATCGCTCTCTCTGGTGGTCATTGCGACATGGTCCTGCGCGGCACGCACAACAGCCACAACGGACGCACTAGGTATGGATAAACGGCCTTCCTTGTGCAAGAGATCGAGCACCGGGAGCGGGGGGAGCAATGCTGCGAAAGGGATTCAGCCGTCGGCAGTCGAACGAACATTAACCTTCAGGGACAACGTCCTTGCGGCCAATTGCCGACCCAGAAGTACTTGCAGGCGGCGGTATCGGATGCTCAGCGGCGCGCACCGCGACGGCGAACGACAGCGGTCGCGCGACAAGGCAGTGGCGAAGCACAGGGCGTGTCCCAAGCAGCGCCCGGACAGACGTGGATGGCCTGGACAGCAGCAGCCGCAAGCAGGTTCCGGACATCCAAAAAGAGATAAAATAGGGCAAACATAGTCTTGCAATCAACTCAACAGCACAAGAACAAGGTGCGTGCCCTACCCGTCTCTCTTAGTCAGTCTCTGCATGTCCCGCCTCGTCGCGGGATGTGCTCAGATTCGCGCGTGTGGCTGACAGACGAACGCTTGGCAGCGCTCCCACCCATGCTAGCAACTGCACACTCCGCAGTCGTTTCAATGTCAGTCCCGTCCGCCCCATCGGCGACACTCCAGGTTAAGCTTCTGTCCGAGAAAGGGCGGCTTCCAGTTCGAGGTTCTGTTGGGGCTGCGGGCTTCGACCTCTTTGCGTGAGACCGTGTTTTGGAAAGCAACAGTTCCCAGCTTCTAATGACGGATCGCAGTTCCAGTGATTGTGTGATTCCTGCTGGCGGCCGCTATATTGTGCCCACGGATATTTCGATCGCGGTTCCCAGCGGCACATACGGACGCGTTGCACCAAGGTCAGGCCTCGCAGTCAAGCACTTCCTGGATGTGGGAGCGGGTGTGATTGACGCAGACTACCGCGGGCCGGTCGGCGTCGTGATGTTTAACTTTGGGACAACAGCGTTTGCAGGTGCGACATAGCCTGGGTGCATGTTTCTGCAAAGACTGACCGGTGCCTTGCAGTCAAGGAAGGCGACCGCATTGCGCAGCTGATCCTGGAGAAGATCGAGATGGCGCAGGTGGAGCAGGTGGCGGAGCTGCAGTCGACGGTGCGCGGCGCCGGCGGCTTCGGCTCGACGGGCAAGTGAACAGAAATCATGCGCGTTGTGTATCTCCTGCGCCACGGCCAGCGCCTCGACTTTGTGACGCGCGACGTCACGAGCCCGACCAACCGCCCGAGCGACCCGCCGCTGTCGGCGCTCGGCTTCGCGCAGGCCGACGCATGCACGGGCGCGCCAATCACCGGCGTGTCGCGCATCTACTCGTCGCCGTTCTCGCGCTGCATCCAGACCGCCCTGCCCGTCTCGCGCGCCATGGGCATCCCCATTCGCGTGGAGCCCGGCGTGGGAGAGTGGTTCAGCGCGCACAAGCACGTCCACGCCGCGGGCAACGAGGGCATTCCCCACGCCCAGCCTGCGCCCGTGCCCGAGATCCTCACGGCCCTGAATCTGCCCGCGGGCCGCGCCGGCGGCTGCATCGACACGGACTACGTGCCCGTGTGCACGGACATCAAGACCGAAACCATCGACCAAGTCCACGCGCGGCTCAAAAGCGTCCTCGACGCCATCCTTGCCACTGTACCCGCCGGCGACGCAGGCGACGCCCAGCCGCACGCGATACTCATTGTCACGCACGCCGCCTCGCTGATTGCTGCTGCGCGCGCCCTCGTCGGCGATCCGCGCCTCGATGTCGTCGCCGGCGTGTGCTCGTTGACGAAGCTGGTGGAAGTCACCACCGCGTCGGGGGGGTCGCGATGGGAGGTTGAGGCCAACGGCGACGCGCGCCATCTTGACGCGTGCGGCGGATTGCTCCACGTGTGGCGCTTTCCAACCGTTGCCAAATTCTGAGGCGGCTCCTATCCCAAGCCGAACATGAAGCAGCTTTCTTATATTAAGAAAACAAAATCCAGGAAGATAAAAAGAGCACGTTGATGCGCGTGTTGATTACTCAGATAAATCAAATAGACGCGCCTTTTAGGCGATCACAACCGTTTACTATATTTTCCATCTGCCAGCGTCACAACCACCTTGTCGCCCGCATTAACGTATTCCGGCACCATCAGCGACACGCCGTTTTCAAGAGTGGCTGTCTTGAAGCGGGTTCCTTGAAACGGACAAGGAAAAATAAGAATAGATGAAGGAATCCTGCACTTGCCTTTCCCTTCGTTGGTAACTGAAGACGGGGCAAGATCCGCATCCATGACCACGTATTCTGCCGATAGGGGAAGCCTGATAGACATCACTGCGCCGAGACCGTCCGACCCGCCATCGGACAAGCAAACAAGTGCCAAGTCCATATCCGGCGTCAGCATTCGCACCATCCGGTTTCCCCCTGTTTTTCAATTTCGGTGTGTGCGAAAAAAGACGTGTCAAGGGCAAGCTGGAACGAATGTTTCGGCTTCACCGTCGAGTAAGGACAGGCTGCATTCAATCTCGTCCATCGTGGCCTGATCCAGAAAATGCAGCGCACCATCGCTTTCGTACAAAAACCTGCACGGCCGCGTCTCCAGCTCGACACCTTTTGTTGTTGTTTTTGTTTTTGTTTTTTCTTTTTTAGTGCATTGGTACTGACACGGCGGTTTTGAAAACCTTCCAGCACCGCATCGGCCCCATGCCGCTCGGTGACTTTCCCGCCAGTCGCGCTGCTGCCCGTGCCGAACGGAACCAGGTCTAGCTTGTAGTGCGAGCCGTACCGCCCCTGCGTGTGCAGCGAAAAGTCGGCGATCGTCCACAGCCGGTCGTTCGACGATATCACCGCGCCCTTCTTCACGTCCTTGATCGACAGCCGGTACGCGCGCGACGGCGCCCGTCGCCCGAGGGTGCATGCGGCGTGGAGGAGGCCCAGTCGGCGCGCAAAATACATTTTTTTTTTTGTTTTTTTGGTCGCACAAAGCGCTCCGCGCCGCCTACCGCTCAACACTCGCTCACCCCTCACTCACATAGAAATGTTTGCACGGGAACATGTGCACATGCTCCGCGCAGTCCAGCTTTGCAGTCAGCGACGAGCGCAATTCGGCGAGGTTGGCACCGCTGGAGGGCGCGGCGGCTGCCGCATCGTCGTCCTCGCTTGCTTGACGCTTCACGCTGCTGCCGTCGTCTTCCGCTCTCAGCAAGCGCCCGTCCTTGGACACAAATACCAGTTCCGCCGAGTTGCGGTCCATCGCGTCCTGCAGCAGTTTGAGGCAGTCGTCGCACATGTCCAGGGTGCACCGCAGCAACGTCCGTGCCGCCGCCAGCATCGCCACGTGACGCTGCACCGCGAGCGCTTTGCTAAGCGTAAAAAAGCAACCAGAGAACCGGCTCAGATACACGCGCGGAAAATAAAAGGTAACTCACTGCACAAAGAGTCTATCAATAATCTCGGTTGAAATCTGATACTGATTATTCGGATTCCGCAGGTATGCAGCATCCGCCATTACGTCCGCGCCGACGCCAAACAGCACCGGTGCCACAAACGCGCTGTACAAGAGAGCCGCGCTGTCCCGCGTCGTCGGGGCGAGCACAATGTTGCTGCTGCTGTCGCCATCACCGCCGTCGCTGGGTCCCGTGCTGCTTGGAACCGAAGACGCGCGCGCCACGCAGACTGCGAGCGAATCCACAAACCTGTCCTTGGGGCCCGGAACCCGCAGCCGAGACAGCGCATCCTCTACCGCACTCTCGAACTCGTTGAGCCCGCGTGCGTGCTGTTCAAAGTTCATTCCCGCCCGCGGCGCGTCCGTCCAGTGCGCCTTGCCCAGCATCATGCGCACCAGGAACATCTGCTGCGTGTAGAAGTCCATCCCAACCTCCAGTCCGTACACGTGGCTGCCTGTAGTGCCACCGCTGCTTCCGTCCGCATTCGTGGTCCCCCCACCACTATTGCCACCACCCCCATGATGGTCTTCCGCAATGTTTATTTTGACATTCAGCCCGATATACGGAATCTCAATCTCCTTGCGGATATTGTCGAGAGTTTGTACGGCGCTCAGATATGACTGGCAGTGCAGCTCCAAATTGAAGGCTTCGAATTCGTGCACAGGCCTTTGTACGAGCGCTTCCATAAGCTTGGGTATTTTTTCGCCTTCATTGTAGAAAGTGAAACTGCCGTCATCCCAAAACACATACTTTGGATAATAATTCGAATCATTGATTCGCAGCAGTAAAAACATTGCTTGGCAGAGCGTGAAATGCGCATGCACTTTGAGCCATTCGGGAATATAACTAATTGGTAAATCATCCTCCAAAAGTTGTGTCAAATAGAACAAAGCAGCGTACGGCTGTCCATTAACCAGTTGTCCCGAAGCTAATCGAGGTGCAACAATCAATAACGACGAAGCACGGTTGAAACCCAGAAAGAAGAAACAAAAAAAAAAAAGGGAACCTACCCAAATTCAACAAAGTTACAAATTTTCCGACTCGATCATGCACTTCTTGATATGACAAACATTCTCTCAAGCCGACAAGTGCAGAAGTCACCCATTTTGCGCCAAAAAATTCTTCGGCGGTTGAATCTCTGCTGTCCTGATTATTGATGTCTCTCAAACGAGGTGGACCCCAGTATCGAGTACACTCATCAATCACATCTGTGTCATTCTCTGTCATATTCCTAATCCAGTGAATCCCTTTGACGGTTCTTCCAAGTTCAATTCGGAGCGCGTACAAAGACGTCATCGACCGGTAGTAATCAGTGCTGCGATTCAATGACTGAAACATTTTAGAGGACTCTAATAAGAGTTCTACAGCAGCAGAAAGTTTTCCTTTTGTGTCTTTTTTTTTTTTTTTTTTTTTTTGAGTTTTGTTTGAACACTAAAGAAAAAAAATTGATATGTTACTTAAAAGTAAGGAAAAGCACTTACAAAAAGAGGTCGCAAGGTTCGCGCAAACAGCGGCCTTTAACGGATACATGGAAGACTTCATAAACAATTGAGTTTTGTTTGCTTGCTCGACTTGTGCCAGCCACTGCTCTTCCCGACGACCAATCTTCCGCTTGCCGTTTGAGTCCATGTTTGTGTTTGCTATAGACATACTGCTTTCGGCGCTTTTCGTCGTGTCTCTCCGACGCATAAGTCCACTAGCGCCGGCACTAGCGCTCGCGGCATTCGCCTCCTGCACTTGCATTTGAGTCAAACCGCCGACCACGGCATACCGCGCGTAAAAGTCCGCAATAACATGCGCCTGCGAGTTACACTGCATGGCGGTGTCATCGAGCGCAAGCAGGTGGCAGCAAGCACCGAGATGCGTAAGCGAGCGTGTCTGAGCGAGAATACATGCACGGTGCACGTACGACAGGTGGATGCGCCGGAACGGGCCCGGATCTGGCACTCCGCGGTCCTGCAATATTCCGCGCTTCTGCGAGGGTGCCGTTCCTTTCGCGGGTTTGGACCAGCCGGTTGCGCGCGGCGCCACTTTCCCCAGCATCGCAGTCGCAAAGCGGCTTTCAACAGGTAGCGGCAGCTCCACGCGGAACACAGGCTCCAAAGACACATACTCCAGAATGTAATCGGCAAGGCAAAAACATTCGAAATGCTTTTTAAATGCATTTTCGATGTCGCCGAGGTCCAGAAACACATTGCCGTAGTTGGTGGTAAGATCGAGAAACAGCACAGCGATAGGAGGGCCGTGAATGAGCTTGGAGCTCTGTTCTTCCTCTTCACTTGAATGGAGGTCGCCGTAAAGATCGTTATAATCATCGTCCGGAGACTGCCATCCAGAGCCTGAACCGTCCATCTTCGGGTTTTTGCCTTTGTCACGAGAGTCGTTAACGTCATCGCCGGTGATATATGCCCAGTCAAGCTGTAGCTGCGAAATGACAGCATCCATCCACCCATCAGTTTCCCCAATCCCCAGCATCATGAGCCGCCGCTTCTCTTTCGCGACGGCCACGCATGCTGTGTCCCATGCTCGCCGAGCGCAATGCAGCGCTTCTGTTAACCGGCTAAGTCGGCGATTTGCCACCGCCATGTTGCTGAGACACATAGCAGCGGCATACCAGTCCTCGCGACGCGCACCGCCGTATTGTTGTTTTAACTGTGACAGAAATTGCTCGTACCCACCCAGAGCCTGCTCATATCGCTGAGCAGCAAGGTCCTTGTTTGCTGCGCGGAACAGATCATGCTGCAGCGTAATTGGTGGCGTACCAGAAGACAGAGCGGGAGGCGCTTGTGTCTGCGGCGAGCTGGCGTCAACATAAGCCGGTGGCGAGACCGACATAGTTGATGACGAGCTGGAATGAGCAAATCGCACATTTGCGCGAAGCGGCGTCTCAGTCTCTTCTTGGGAATTCTGCTGCTGCTGCTGCTGAGGATTCCATTCAGAATACTGACCGTATGAGATGTGCTGCTCCTGCTGATCAGAGGCGGAATTTGAGGCTATCGGTATTGGCATTGGCATCGGTAACGGGAATGGCGCAGTAGCAGGATGGTCGTCCGCGGAGAAAGAGCGGGATCCTCCGGGTGCGGAGCGTGGATTATCGGGATGCAGCTGGCGTGGAGTGTTGTGGACGGAGTGTCGTGCCGGGATACGTGGCGCTGCGGGCAGTGGCACAGGGACCTGACGCATATCGCTGCGGCCGTTGTCGGCGAGAGCATAGTCATTGGCGAAGTAGGGGGAAGTGGGGGACGAGGGCAGAAGAGTGCCGGCCACACGCGGCGGGGACAGCACCTGCTGCTGCTGTTGCAGGAGACGCTGCTGATAGTCGCGCTCGCGGTTTTGGCGATTGCGGTCGTAGATGGACGGGTGTCTGTCGGCCATCGACGACGGGGGCCGATCAGTGAGAGTTGTTTGTTTGATTTCTGTGTTATCTCGTCACATGGCGATTATGTGTGCCCCGATGAAGGTGGCGGGCGCCACTGATGCTGCTGGCATGAATGCATGGATGTGCGCAGGGGCGGGCGCCTTGTGGGCGCCTTGTGGGCGCGTGCGCGTGCGCGTGGCAGGGCAGGGCGGTTTAGGGATTGGCAGCAAGAAAACACGGAGAGGCGACGGCGTTGTCCGGGGGGACGGACGCGTCGTTGCGATCAAGTGATGGCGATGGGATGTTTGTGGGTGGTGGTGGGGGGGGAGGGCATTCATTGTGTTGGGCAAGGACGCCACGCCACCACCCAAGAGAGCAGGGGGCGCACGAGAGCAGAGAGCAGAGGAGAGGCAATTCTTGTTATTTTGGATTTAGCGAGCGGCTCTTTTCTTCTTTATTTTCTTTATTTTTCTTTTTCTTTTTCTTTTTTTCCCCAGTCGCTGAGATGAACAACAAATATTCAACATATGGACAGAGAGATGCCCATGAAGCAACACAAGTGCCAAAGTGCTCATTTGCGCCAGTTGTCACCAAATCATGAAACCGGCGACACCGCCCGCCGCCGCTGCCGCGCGCCCGGGCCCCGCCGCCGTTCCTGCTCGCTCCGCGAACCCCGCGCTGACCGCATCCTCCGCTGCTGTCCCAGGCAGCTCCAGCCTCACGGGCCCAGCTGCCCAGTCCAGCTCGGACTTCATCGCAGCCAGCCCCCGTCTGCGCAAACCTTCCGCATCCCTGTCCCCCCCAGCTGCAGCCAGACTGGCCCAGCAGCAGCAGCAGTCTCCCTCTCGTCGTCCCTCTAGACCCGCCGAGTCGCGAAGCAATTCGGGCTCTATCAAGGATCTGATCAAGGCGTTCGACAATCAAACTCCCCAGTCCCAGCCTCCACGACAGCCCCCTGTCGTCATCCCCGCATCGTCCTCATCCTCCCCGGCTTCATCGCCCGTGGTCTCTTCGTCCCACATTCCCAGGGCGAAATCGCCGGTTTGTTTGTTTGTCCTTAAATTTTCCTCGCAAATGGTCAATATTGCAGGCTGCCCCTAAGAAGCCCCCGCGGCAGGTTTCAAACACGAACCCCGCCCAAAAGTTACCTCCGAATGCTCCTGGCAGTACATCTATCGACAGACCCTTGTCAGTCAAAGAGAAGATCGCTCAGTTCAACTCCAGGATAGATATGGAAGCGTCAGCCGCAGATTCTTTGGCAATTATTGTGGGACGCAAAGCCAAGCGAATTGCTATTCAAATCAACTCGGTTGTTGTTCGTCGCGTGTTCCCTTCTCTTGCATGCGTTGTAGCCTTGCATATAGTTTCTCCCAAACTGTCTTCGAAATTATGGAGCTTGATTTTTTTGGTTATCCGAAGAAAGCCTTCTTTGTCCAAGCAAGTTGAATCGTCTCGCTGGGCATTTTATAACGGTCTTCTCGTTCCTATTATAATTTTGGCTCTCATCGTGTACATTGTTTCAAAACAACCCGACAATAAGCCTGCTTCTAATAACGCGCCAAAATCAGTGCTTGTAGACTCTGTGAATGAGAAACGGCAAGCATCTTCCAACGAAGAATATGGACTTCAAGAAATTTCAATGTCACCTCCCGTCAAACCCTCGTCTCTTTTAGTGGAAGATTCTCAACTGCCAGTTGCTATCCAGAAATCCTCTGCGATAATCGATTCGCGACCAACTGCGAAGCTTCTTCCGACTCCTCCAAAGCCACAAGCAGCTGCCGCAGAAAATGTGCCGTCAAAACCCGTAACCGCTTCGCCGCTGTTGCGATCGAGAAAACCATTACCGAATCCGGGAAATATAAACACTTCTCCTTCGCCAGCAGTAAATTCGCAGTATGGCTCCGTTAACCCTGCTTCGAACCGAGTACTTCCGTTAGAGGAAAATGACTTATCGTTAAGCGTACAGGCGTGGCTTCAAACCGGCTTTATGGAATTCGACAGCGGGTCTACTTTGACTGATTCATTGAAGCCTATGTTGGATCAACTGGACGCTGCTAGAACTCCTGACGACGAATCACCAACAACTCCGAAGGCACATCCTGACGAGCAAGCTGCTGCAAACTTTGACAAGACCCTGAATTCGATTTTATACGATCATGCTACAACCACAATAGATACACGGCAACCATCCGATTCCTGGGAAAATGAAATTATGAACATTCCAATGCCCAGAAGCAAAAACAGCGTCCAGCAATTCCCATCCCCTCCAAAGAAGCAATCTCTGCAACTTCAAAATATTCCAACTTTGAATACCATGCTGTTTACTAATCCCGACGCAAAGTCTCTTGCATACATTATCATGAATTTGTCTGCCCTTCCGACACAATTCCCTGTCCATCATAACTTGACTCGGCTTCATTTGACCGGAAACAATCTATCAGAATTACCATATTCAACAATGGCGCTTCTTCCGTCGTTGACGTTTTTAGACATTTGTGATAACAGAATTTCAACTCTGACCAAGAGCCTTTTGCACTGTAAAAGACTGAAAGAATTGTATGCCAGAAATTGCGGTCTCGTTGCAATCGAAGAAGGTGTGTTGGAAGGCTTGGAAATGCTTGAGATCATAGACTTGTCTGGGAACAGTTTATCACAATTTTGTGAGTTCGCTGCAGTTTCGGTTTCTGTCTTAAATTTTATTCTGCAGCCAAATTCGCATTTGCGTTTGCTCAACGATTGCGTATCCTCTGTTTGAGCAATAATCGGTTGAGGACTCTACCTGCGTCTCTTGGTCTGCACCGTGGACGAGAACTTGGTTTTCTCATGATCAGTGGAAATCAATTCGATCAGTCGATCAAAGTCTTTACAGATCCAATTATTGCCGCCAGTCAGGCGATAAATGCGCGGGTATCTAAGGATCTAAATCAAAAGCAGTCTGTCGTTCCAGACGATGTATATTCAAGCAATTCCTTTGGGATCGGTTCTAAAAGCAGTGCAATTGATGACAAAAGTCTATTTGAATGGGAGGATGACGATATGAGAAGTATTCATGACGCGGAGTTCGACTCATACTTGAATGGTAGATGCTCGTTTTGTTTATTGCATAACCTTGCTCACAAATTCGCCATCCAGTTTCGCCCTCGGGTCTGGGGTACTCTCCGACGCCTCACGACTTTAACAAATTACGGCGGAGATCATCCCTTCCGGACGCGAGTCGTTTCATGGACTCATCCAAGAAACCTCTCACAAGACGCATTACCCCTTCACGACGAGCCAACGAAGGCTCGCCATGGGAATCCAACGAATCAAACTCGGCCGCCTCATACCATTCTTCCACTAATCCAAGCTACGTCTATATCCAGCGTCTTCTCTCGTACCTGCACGATGTCTTCGACCTGTCGCATTCATATCAAATCAAGAACGCTGCAGGCGTGCTGATGGTTCACAGTCGTCCCAGCTCAAAAACAGAAAACTATTCAACACAGTCAACGACAAATGGATCGTCTACGGTCAGCACAACGCCGGACAGCATTAGCCAAGACGATCCAGACGCGCCTGGCCTGACTGAAGACGAGCGCGAGCGTATTCGTAAGAGACAGAGCCCTACCAGGCGAGCTCATATCGTTGCGGAAATTTTGTCGACCGAGAGGACTTACGTGAATGAGCTCAAGACGCTCATGAGTCTGTACGTGGAGCCGTTTGAACGTGGCATTCTAACAAGCGCGGACATGAATGCGCTATTTTCTAACCTGAAATCTATCCTGGCTTTCCACAAAAGGTTTTGTTTTTCAGTAGCCTATAGTTAATTTTTGACCAAATTAATTTCTTTCAGTCAATTGCTACCGCGCCTGGAGGGTGTCAGTCAACTGAGCAGTCAACCTTTTGGCGCCGTTTTCTTGGAAGCTGTGCATCATTTGAGGATGTATTCGGAGTATTACAATAACTTTGACACTGCAAATGAAATGGTTGCTCATTTAGAGCAGTTGGCAAATGCAGGAAACGGACAACTGCAAGCGCCAATTCGCAGTACCTCGCTCACGTCAACATCTATTTCATCTTCTGTGTCGAATCGGAAAATGCTGGCAAAAAAATTTAAAAACCTCGTGAAAATTGCGAAAAGTTCTCCTTCGCACACTCAAATATCCCTGCAATCATACTTGATCATGCCGGTGCAACGTCTGCCGCGGTATAAGTTGCTTCTGGAGCAGCTTTTGGAGGCCACCCCTATCAGACACGAAGACCGAATATCTCTGGGTAAGGCTGTGGAGGCTATACGCGCATGTGTAGCAGATTTAAATGACAAGAAGCGTGAGATGGAAGAAATCGAACGCGGTAATAAGCAAATGTCTCGAATTCGGCCTCCTGCAAAGGGCAAGTCCGCAGTGGATATGCGGAGGCTTCAGTCTGCTGGCGGTAGTCGACAATTTGTGTCCGAAACGAACTTTCGCGTTCTTAAGTATGTTGAGCGACTTACAGTTGGGCCCGACGCATTCGATGGTCAGTTCGCCTTGACCTCCAACCGGGACAGAGTAGTCAGAACTGCGCTTGGAACTATAGTGGAGACGCGATTTGTAGCCAACGCCAGCAGCTCTCCTTCTCCGCCAGTTGCAGTTGTTGGGCAATCAAACTTGGGTGCTGGTCGCGATGCTCTCTCCGTTTACGGGGTGCAAACACTCAGCGGCTGCGAGTATCGGTTTCTTCTGTTCTCTGATAAGCTATGCTGGTGCAAGCCTATAACACCAAGTCCATCATCAAGTATTCTCTCTGCTAGCGTTGGCAGCAGCAGCTCTGCGGGTTCGGGCATCGAGGATCTTGAGCTCATTCGCGCAATCGAGATAGGTACCAACACAAAGGTCGAGAGCATGGTGATCCTTGCCTCAAACGACACTTTCCCCGGGGTGGCCGGAACGGGATTTTTGCGTTTCGCCGAGCGCACCAACTCGGATGGCATCCGCGCATTCGCCTCGGCGCAGAGCCTCTATCCGGCCTCGCTCTCCGGGAGCCTGTCTAACCGCTCCTTGAGCTCCGCCATCACCGTGACCAACTCGCGCGGTAGCACCGCGACCCCGTCGCCCAGCCGCGTCGAAAGGGAGCCCGAGGGCGTCGTGCGGCTTTCTGACGGCGACTGTGTGCTGTATCTGCGCGGGGCCTTAGTTAATATAGAGGCTTTTGTCGAAACGGTGAAGGGGCTGGGATGTGTGGCCGAAGATAACTGATTTCATTACTTTACGCCAACCCCCCTTCTTCTTCTCCGGTTTTTGGTTTGCGAGGTCTTTTTTTTTTGTTTGTTTCCTTTTCCCCCCGAAAGCTGCGTGAGAACATGTTCATAACCCCCCCACCAATTGGAGGCCCGCCTTTCTCCAACGGGAAATCTCACCAAAAAGTGGCCGTTTGTCTGCTCCTATCCGGCCCGTAATAAAGTGTATAACTTTGACGGCGGTTGAACAATAAAACTGTTTTTTCGTTAATTTTTGCACAAACCGTGCCTTTTGCATCCTGGCTCTATTTTATTCACCGTTCCATCAGTTACTGTTGCTGGAACTCCCTTCCATTCCTTCTTTTTTTTTTCGTTCTTTTTTTTTTCAGTCCGGAACGTTCAAAAAGTGCATCCGGAGCACGAACAGGCACTTATTCCACAATATGGCAGAGGGATGCGCGGGATTTGCCTGCGCCTGCCATTGCGTTGCGACGGAGAGGCCAATAACCTGGTGGCTGAATCCGGAAATTTTGCTTCGATCAGCAAATCTTTTGTGCTTTTTGCACTTGCCCTTCGCCCACGTCCTTCCCCAGCTTTTTTTTCCCCTACTCGACCCAACGCTCTCGCCCATGCTAATGCTCGCGCTTTCGCAGGTTGAAAGAAAATTGGAAAAATACTGCAAAAAAAGGAAAGAAAAAAAAAAAGAAAAAAATACCAAAAAGTAAATCAACAAAGAAAAAATAAACCACCCAATTTCAGTCGAGGAGAGACTTCGTCTTCCGCTTCTTCCCCCAGTAAATCACCACCTGGTACAGCACCGTCCCATTCAGTGCCGTCGCGACTAAATACGTCACAAATATCACAACGTCCTTCACTTCCGTAGCGGTCGTGAAGCACCGTGCAAGAGACCCCACCGTTTGCAAGCCCACGGTCACGGCGCTGAGCTGCCCGCAGCTCTGGTTAGTCCAATTACTGTATATCTGTGGGAGCTTCGACACAACACCAACACCAATTGCCAACCACTGCAGGGACAGAAGCACGGTATCGGAAACAACCGCCCGCGTAAAGAGGCCCGCTGTAAACAGTGCAGTCAAGCAAACGAATATCTTGAGATTCGCGTGCTGCGAGTTGTAGTGGAACATCATGGCAATGACGATGCAGTTCGCGACAGCCATGAACGCGTCTGGAAAACAGGAGCCACGATTAACATGCAGATAGGGCACAAAATGGCATTTTACGTTCTCCGTATGTATTGAAAGGGTTTTCTTGGCGCACATTATACGCCAGCCCAGCAATATATGCGGCTGTCTCGAGAGCATAGCTGGCAAACGACACGCCCTGAGCTGATTTTTTCATGAATATTTTGAAAATCTGCGGAAGCTTGATAACAGCTCCGCCGGCCACCAATCCGATCCCAAGAACTTTAGAAATCAGCAAGCGAGTACAGTCGAAATGCGCAAAAAACTGGAACGACAAAAGCGACGTGGAGCATTCCGGCCCCACCAAGGGCGTTACAAAATTCTGCTGCAGAAATCCTCGGAATCCGCGGAATTCCTTCCGCGGATGCTTCGAAACGCCCTTGATTGGCTTAGAGTCCAAAATGTCATCATCGACTTTCGCCTGCGAATCTTGACTGGGTTTTTGAAGGTCTCCAGATTCAGAGGCGCTCGGTGACGCCTGCGCAGGCGCGTCCGCCGATGGCTTCTCGGCGATTTGCGCGTCAACCTTGCTTCCGCTGGAAACTGCACCCGTTCCCGTCGACTGTGGCAATTGCTTCACTTTCGATCGAATTTCTGGTTGCTGTACCGCTTTTGCTTCGTGTTTCTGCTGCTGCTCCTTCACTTTTTCGTTCTCGGCCACCACACCAAGTTCGTCGTCGCTTGATTCGCCGTTTTCCTGCAATGGTTCACCTGCCCGACCGGGCAAGTTGTCGCCTTGGGCAAGCGGCGCTGCGGGCAGCTGGTTTTCGTTCGAGTAGAACGCAATCTTCTCTTTGATGTACTGCAAAATCATTGGCACTTCGTGCTGGAACAGGTACTCGTCGGAGATTTCTCCGTTGTGGTACAAGAAAACGTTCGGATATCCTTTCACTCCGAGCGAAACGCACCAGCCTGAGCAGGAGACAAATTCGATGAATTGGCGACCTCGCATCATCATTGGCTTACTTTCAACTTCGGTGCAATCAACTTTCGCCATCGAAAACAGCTGCACATGTAGTCGTTCAGCCTCGACTTGCTTCTGGATCTCGAGCCATTTCGGCGTCAGCTTTTTGCAGTACGGGCACCACCTGCGGAAATGGTGTGCAACACACGACCGGTCAGATAGCCAAAGTAACTCATTCAAAATGACCTTGTGCCAAAAAAAACCAGCCAGGTCCCTTTCTTCGGGAGAACGATCCTGCTCTCGAACGTGCTTGGCCCTAGAAACCATATCGAGCGGTCTGCAATCGCAGCGAGCTCGTCGACGTTCTGGAGATGTTTTTGTTTTTTTTTGTTTAATTTAGTATTAGCGGTGCCTTTGACAGCTGGCCGGCCACACAGGGAGAAGAGCGCTGCCGGAAAGATTTGGCAACCGAGCGAACGCACCTGTGCAGACACGGAAACGAGCGCGAGGGGAAGCAGCGCGGCCACGGCGAGCAGCGCTCGCAGGAGTCGGCGCATTTTTGGAACTTTGCGGCAGCACCTGGCTGTTGTTATCCGTGCCGCCACCGCGTTGCGATGGTCTACGTTGTGGGGATGGCAAGGCTGCCGAGCGAGGGCGGGTACCAGGCACAAGGGCTGCAGTGCGCTGCGTGCGCGAGCGTGGCCAGGCTTGCCGGGTTAACCTGCGCGCGAATGGTATCGTGCTCTCATCACAGGCGCCGGCGCTTGGTATGGCGCGTTGTTCCAACTCGACGCATGCACGCGCAACCTCACAACACTTGCAGAGAATAATAATGTTGAAGGCAGGGCCTACGCTGACGCGTTTAAATGAAAACTTTTTCTCATGGTGCCCGATGGACCCGACGTGACGCTTGTCATCGACGAGACCCAGACGGACTGCGACCTTGCTAGCCTGTTTGGCGACTGTGATGGCCTCGTGTCAGAGATCCGCGAGAGTATTGCGCGCGTGCTATCTGTGCTGTACGACGACCGATCGGAATTCCCGCCAGTCGAAGTGCTCGTCGTGCATGTTTGCGACTTCGACGGCGTAGCCGACACCTCCGGTTCGAAGACTCGCAAGACGCTGCGCCTGTCGTCGTCTTATTTCACTCGTGCGCGCCACGGCGACAGACTGGAGCATGAAGGTGGGTCTCTTTCCCTGATCGCTCTCATTCACACGGTTCCTGTTTCAGCGCAAGGTGTCATAGTACACGAGCTTGTTCATGTACTTCAATATGATGGATCAATTGTCGACGACAACGCCACAGCCAATGGCGGTTTCATCGAGGGTCTTGCTGACTATGTTCGAATTAAACATGACCTTGCTCCACCACACTGGCGTCGCCGATCAGATCCGCCGGAGCAAGGATCTGCATGGGACCGTGGATACGAACACACAGCGTACTTTCTGCTTTATATCGAGGACACACATGCGCCGTTTTTTTCAAAACGCGTGAATCTTCTCCTCCGCGATCTAGAGTGGACTGACGACTTTTTCCAAGTGGCCGCAAATGCGACTTTGGGAGAGCTCTGGAAATCATACCTTGCGTCGTTTCCGTCGGCCCCGGGCGTCACGGAGCTAGTATTCAAATTCTCCAATAGGGCAATACATGCCGACTCTGACACCCTTAGCGCACTGAAGGATGCGTTCCCAACACCTCATCATGCAGTTGCAGCGCTTTCAGAGATTTCTGCGACTGTCTTCAACACACTCTACCCTGCCACAGCTCCGCAAACAGTACTGGACCGCGTCCCGAAGCTGTCTTCCATCCTGCTTGTCCTCCGAAACATGACGGACAGCGCCGTCGCCCACTGCACTGGCACATCTAACGCGAAAGAGATTCACCTGTCCGTGGATTACTTGCGCAACATCCACCGTCAGTCACTTTCGAGGAACGACAGCAGCGTCACTCACACGCTCACGCGCGAGGTCCGCGGAATCCTCACACATGAGCTGGTCCACGCATGGCAGCCTTCCTCGCTATGTCGTGGCGTCCCCGCCGGCCTTACCGAGGGCATTGCTGACTTTGTGCGTCTTTCATGCGGCCTGGCCCCGCCGCATTGGCCGCGGACGCCGCCGCAGGCGTCCTCTTCATCATCTGACACACGAATACGCTGGGACGTTGGATACGCCCACACCGCGCTTTTCTTGCGCTGGATTGATACGGCCCGGCCCGGTTTTGTCGTGCGCCTGAACGCGCTAGCCGCTGAAATGGACGTATGGGATGCACGTCGGGCCTTCGAAGGTGACGATGTAGAGGAACTGTGGCAGAATTATTGTGCCGCTGGTGTGAACTCGTAAACTTCGAGTCAAATATTCACATAGAACATTTCGAAAAATTTTCTAATTCTGGGGAAAAGTTCACCACTTTGTTCGAAACTTGGCATCGTTTCGCAGTCACAGCTGCAGCCGTGTCTGCAGATGGTGCAGTTACAGCCGTCCCGGTATATGCAAGAATAGGGAGCTGAACCTTCTGCTGGTGTTGTGGGTCTTGCAACCGTCAGTCCATCGCTACTTCCTGGACTGTGCGCTTCGCCTTCAGTGCAGGGGAACCGTTTGAAGGTTCAAGAGAAAGATTTTTGTGAGGTTAGACGATTCGAGATGCTCAAATCTCGTTAGTTGGCGTTATCATTATATCTGGACCAGTTGTCGATGGATCAACAAAGTTGATCCAAAAACCATGCTGCTGCAACCACCGCAGCGACCGCAACAAACACAGCGGCAGCAGCGGCATCAAACAAAGCGGTTGCCGATCGCTTTGAGGCTCGGTGGAACGGCAGCGTCCGATCTGCGTCAGCATCCGCTGCACAAAGCGCGTCCCCAGAAGCTCACTATCGCTGACCGCATCGGCCGGCCGCGCCCCTCCATGGCGGAGCGTCTACGCCGTCCCGCCGCTACGAGCACTGCTTCATATCAATGGCAACAGCCGCTACCACTTCCGCCCGTCGTTTCTTCAGTTCCTATATTGGCGGCGGTTCCTGCTCCGCCGCCGCCACCTCCGCCACCACCGCCCCCGCCGCCAGTACGGAAGCCCGTAGCTGCCGACTTCAGCATTGGTCAGCTTGCCGAAACTCTCGCGTTGCAGCCTCATGATTGGACCGCCACATCGGCGCTCGATCAGGGGCAATCTGCTGGCCATTTCCACCCATATCTGGGAAAGCGAACTTCAGAGCCCACAACAAGCACCCACACGTCCATGCACAGTCAACAGTACATGCACCAGTCAGGCCAAATTTCCTTTGTCACGCTCGAGGACGCGGCAGTGGTGAGCGTAAAGATTGAGAATCGCCTGTTCACTATTGAAATACTTCACCCTTTCCAGCCGTCACTCACCTCGCGCTTCACACGGCTGCATTCACAACAGCAATACCTTTTTCAATATTTGACGGCCATTGGAGGCGATGGTGCTTTTTTTGGAAATACCGATTCTTATAGTTTGAGTAGTGGGACAATCAAATCCAAAGGACGAGGGGTTGTTAATCTGTGCTGAAAACAAAAACGATGCGAATCTTTTGTGTCTTAGACTGTCTTGTTCAAATGCCCGACGCTGAAGGACATTCGTCTCGCTAACTTAAAAGGAAGAGCAATTCTCAATTCTCACAGCCCATTTTGGATTGCAGCCATGGCCAATGGTGGTATATCGTTCAGCAAGAAAATTTTATCGTATCTGGGTCAGACAGTCACTGATTTCCTTTCGAGTAAGTTTAAAGTAACAATGAGCTTTGATGAATCGTCCGGCAATTACAAGAAGACGATGCGATTGGACTGCGCAAGACTCTGTCATGAATCAAAATCCAATTTCAACGAGAAAAATTGTAAAAAATCGGATCGGTGCTCAATTTGACGGTTGTTTACACTGACTAAGTGCCACTGGCGTCAGGCACGCGGGCGGCGAGAAGACAGGCACAGACACGGTACCGCCGCCACTGCCGCGACTGCCACGACTGCCACCACCACCACCACCCGCCCGCAGCCAGCCGCACGGACCAACGGGGCAGGCGCGAGGACACAGGCACACTCACACAAGCCGCCGCCTGATTACGCAGGTGGCATCGCACCCCCAGCCGCCGCCGCGCACGCCACCCGCACTGCCCATCGCCCATGGGTGCTCGTCCCGCCACAAGCACCGGCGCCGCCCCGCGCACCGCCAGCAGGCCGCGTCTGCGCATGCTGGTCAAGACCTTGGCGTTCCGGGCAGCCACCCCCGGCCCAGACGCCGCCGCCACCATCAGCGATCTCGCCGTCATCCCGCTTGCGACTACCCCCACTGGCGCGACCGTCGATCTCCCACGCGCAAGTGCCGTCCACAGCATCCACCATCTCGCTCATCAACAGTCGGATGGCTCCTTCAAACCTTCCGAATTCGATGCTCATCCTCCTCCTGCCCAGTCGCCCATCGAATTCACCGTCCTTCCAATCGCCCCCAAGGCCTTCGTACGCCGCCGCAAGTCTATCTCGGGCGTCTCCAACACGTCCATCCCTGCACCCACCGCGCAGTTTCCATCGTCTTCCCCTTCATCGACGTCATCACCGGTGGTAGCGGCTACATGCAAATTATCGCGGAGAGCATCATCCCCTGCCGCTGGTGCACCGACTCTGGTGCGCACTAGTCGCTCTCTCTCTGAGCGCAAAAGTGTGAACTCGTTGGAGTCCGATGATAGCAGCGGGAGTGGCGGTGGTGGCATTTATGGCTGGAATGCCGAAGAGGCCGAGGAAGCCAACCGCGCATATGTGGAGTTTATGCGAAAAAAGACCGGCCGCGATTTGTTGTGATTTGTTGTGAATACTTAGGCACTCTCAATTTTGTTTATCTTGTTCTCCGTTTGTTTTGGATCCGCGATTAATAAACCAAGATCCCTTTTTCTGTGAAGTTGTCGCGCGTGCACTGCAATAGTCCTGAAGGTCACCTGCGCTTGACTGTCTGAAGTTGATTTAACACCATACAGATACGCGGGAATTCATATGGCCATGAGGGGCGTGCATGCACTAATGCCACGCGGAACGCGGGCACGGGACTCGATCCAAATGTGGCCAGGCAGATATGATCTTTGGCTCTGTGTTTCAACCTGAAAATTCCATAACAATCAACACCAATTCCAATGTCATTGTTGCGAGGCCGTGCCCGGAGTAGGGCATCCACACCCGCTGTCAGCTCGGCCGACTCGGGTCTACCACTGGACCAGCACCAGCAGCCTACTTTGCTGTCTGCGCCCGCCTCGGTGAATTCGATGACCAAGCTCCTGAAACGCATCAGCCTGTCGGTGCGCCCCTCGTCTCACAATCTTCATAGCATTGAGCGACCCCTTCCGGAGCTGCCGTACTCGCAGCACGTCCAACTGCAAAAAGATCAGCAAGTCCATCAGCATTGGCAACGAAACAATATCCCGTCCTTGAATCACGTCGAATCGGCAAAGCTACGCAAGCAGCAACAGCATCAACCCCTACAACAGCACGTTCCCGATTTTGTCGTGTTGCCCATCGCTCCAGCGTCGTTCGAGCGACGGCGAGCACCTTCGGTGACAAAACGCGAGCCACATAGTTCATCAGCCCCGGATGCCAGCAGCAGTCCGATCCGACATATCAACGCCACGGAGGGCATCATGTGGCGGGACCGAGAACGGCGGCGCTCTTCATCGTCGCTGTCAAGCAGTGCCCTTCGATCGCGCGGGAGCTCAGAGGGCGCGTTGTCGCGACGACACCGAGAACGCGCTGGTGTACAAGTGTATGGCTGGACGGAGGAGGAGACCGCGCATGCGAACCAGATGTATGTGGAGTTTATTGAAGAAAAGAGGAAGGAGGCCGCGGTGTCGTCTTCCTCTTCATCGTCATCGTGCACGACTCTGCTTTGAAGTTCATTATATTCTTGTATCTTTTGAAGAATGGCTTCTGCTGCATGCGTATCCATATTGTATCCATATTGTATCCATATTTACTTTCGAGGGTTCGATCCATGTGCGCGTACTGACGCCAACTTGTATTGCCCCGGACACCTCCTCTACATGACTATACCACGAGCTTCTCACCTTCAAATTCTAGCTAAAAGTCCCACCCCGCGAACTCATGCTTACCAACGCAATCCATGTGCAGGCTCAGCCTTCTCCCGAGGGCCGTATTCTGTCATCAAAAAGATACCCCGCATGTGAATCCCGCCAACTTGCAGCACCTCAAGTGGACGTGCTCGGAATCTAAGAAACGCTGGGTAAAAAGTCCCAAGCAATCACAAGGGTACAATTGATGTGGGAATACCGGCCTTGCGAGGAATAAGCGGGTTTTTCATCGTGCGGTGGCAATTAGTGAATCGCCGTCAACGTCCGCCTGGCCTCTCTACCACGAGAATTCTTTCATTGATTTCAGAAAAGATTTGCTACCCGCCGTCCGTTGTCCCCGGAGATAAAACATCAGCATGATTTTCTGCCGAACTGAAGTTCTCGGAGCCGTTTCGGGAGGCGTTGATTCCTCATTTGGACTGGAACCTCTGAAACGGCCGCGGAAGAGATTGCAAGTTCCGAGCCATCATGGTGCTCCATAAGCATAGCTTTAAGCTGCTGTTAGATGCACTGGGAATGGTAACAAACATTCCCAGAAGTGCTTGTTACCGCTAATCCGTCTAACAAACATCACAGATTATCCAAAACGTGGAAAGTAGAAACTCATGGAGTCTTCTGAATGGTTTCCAGCCATAGGAAATCACCTACCCGAAGCTGATGGCTGTACAATCAATCCACGATTGAATGGAAATATGAGTGTTATTGAAGGTGGAAAAATTGCACAAATTATTTGGATCAGCATTCATTCTTTTGATTAATCTGGCCACTCAAATGAGCGACTGCGTCACCCTGTTCGGAGCATATGCAAGTTCCCTGTACTGCTCGCCGATGTTCGCTCACCTTTTGCTTGTTAGGGGTCGGCTTTGCAGAGTGCCTTCCAAAGCGCCGGCACGTCGTCTGCGGCATTCGATGGGACGTACCAATGTACGCAGTCGGTCTACAACACTCTGGTGGCATATTTCGCCAACTGTTCAGACGCTGGAGTGAACAACGAGTACTACTCTGACCCGGCAAGCTTCGTGTCATTCTGCCAGTTGAGCGCTTATATTCCGGTACTGCTTTGATTAATGATTGGCTCTGCACAGGGCGCACGGCTTTTCTTTCGCGGCGGTAGCTGCAACGACAACGACTTCTCAGACAACCCAGGTAACTTCTCAGACAACCCAGCTGGACGCCGATGCAGTTGTAACTTCTCAGACAACCCAGCTGGACGCCGCGGACGCCGCTTCAACTGTCCGCGCTTCAACAACCGCCGGTCATACTATCAACTCGCAAACAGTCGGCGCCGGAAGCAGCGGCAGCGGCTTGGACAGCAGCACTAACAACGGCAGTAGCAACAGTGGCAACTCGATTGCTCCTGGCACAATCGCTGGCATCGTCTTTGCTGTTATTGCCGTTCTTTTCATCGGTTGCTGTGGCTACCTAAGCATCAAGTCACGGTCTCGTGCCAGGGATGCTGAAGCTTTCTCTGACCATGCCCCAAACAGTCCGTCTGCTCCCAGTAGTACCGCGCCTACAAGCGCTTCCTCAATGTCGCAGCTTCAACCCAACCTTGCCCACAGCAGTGCTGCTGCCCACACGCCCGGCGCGTCCGCGCACCGTACGAAGAACGTCCACAGCGCGGCCAGCCATCGCGGGCATACCTCCAACCTCTTCTCCGGCATAGGCAGCATCAATAACATCAATAATCCGTCTAACCCGCTTTCGCCCTTTAATATCAACAATCCGGCTAATTTCAACTCACCGTTGAACATGAGCAATCCGGCTAATTTCAACTCGCCGCTGAACATGAGTAACCCAATGAACTTCAATTCGCCTTTGAATATGAACAACCCTGCCAGTCCAATGTTTCGTCGATGATTTGATTAGATTGACTGTATGCTGTCCAGGAAGAACTTGAGAAGAATTCCCAATAAAATTGTAAACCCAAGAATTTTTTTAAGATACAACACCAGCAACAATTCAGCTCCGAACCAGATTTAACCAACCCAATCTCATGCAGCGTTTTGCCGGTGCGTGAGGGCTTTAATCTTGAACTGCTTTGGGGTCAAACACCTGAGAGGAGCAACGTTAACCGACATTTAACGGAATATCTCCTGGCTCCGACGTTTTTGATTTCAAACAAATACAGTGACTTCATTAATGAAATACAAAAACTTCATTCTGATAAATATGGCCACGGGAATCCTCACTAAAAAAGGAATAAAACTGCCCATACAGCAAACTGCACGAAATAAATCCCTGGCACGTGCCTGGCACCATTTTCATGTCCGACGTTGGTGGTATTTGCGGCCACCGACGGAACAAATGACAAGGTAGCGGCAGCAGTCAAAGCTTTTGTTGTCACTGTTGAAACTGTACTGTTTGTTGCTGCAGCGACATCTTCGGTTATCTTTACAATGCCCACCAGCATGTCACTTCCACCTGTAGACAATCGCTCGCAAGCATTTGTGTTTGGAATAGTCGTCTTGGAGGTGCCAGAGCAATTTTGGTTGCTCCAGCTGCGGAAGTTGTCTTCGTCGTACTCAAACGATCCTGACGAAACAGGAATGCACAGGCCCAACAAGTCTGCCTCATATTGCGTCGCGTTCCCGCTACAGTCGCTGCTACCGTAGATGCGTGAGTCCATATACATGGTTGCCGGCCCGAAAACAGCCGCTGCAAGATCTTCGAAAGATCCTTGGATACCGCAGACAACCTTTGTGTAGCCTGAGCCATCCACCTCCTCGCAACCCGTGATTCTGCATTCGCCAATTGGTGAATACGCGAGAGAGACCGCGCGTGTGCATGCTGCATCCGAGTAGTACACTTCCAAGGACATTGTGGGAAATTCACCGGGTTGACAATCCCGCCCAATTTTTTTTTTTCAGATTGATTTTTATTTCTGGTTTGTTCAATCATATGTCCAACATGTCCGTGTCCTCACATGATGCCCCTTTCTGCTTGTCGCACACTCTTTCGAGCGCCCGCGTTCCCAAGCTCAAGCATTTCGTCGAACTCTGCATCGTCCATAGCAGAACCTTCGTCCTCTTCATCGGCCGTGGCGAGCTCCAGCCTGAATAAAAGCAGTCTCAATAATTCCTTCATATGTCTGCTAATTTACCATTCATGCATCCGTTCGTTTGATTTTCCACGATGAGCTCGTGCTCTATTGCGAAGCAAAATATATACAACAGTAATGCCAATACAGACCAGAAAAATGAACATGACCACAACCCTATATTTTAAATATCAGTTGGGAAACATGAATTTCCCACAAACCCGGAATTTTCGAATGATTGATTGCTTGTTGAAGTCGCAACATCAACATCATCAAGATCATCGACCTGACTAGGAAAACTGCCATCTTCTGTGGCGATAGTCGTGAACCGTTTCAATATATCCAAACTTGCTTCTGGCGCATCAACGGGGACCATATGTGACGCATCAAACTTCACTAGCACCGTCAAGTTGCGGGCAGTTTGAAACCATCCTTGTTTAACGCCATTCAAATTCCAGTCTTCGACTGGTGCATCCTGCAGAAGATAAGTTGCAATTTTCGATCACTGATACCTACCCCCATCCCCGAACCACCGTTCCATGACATGGAACCTGCCATATCCCGGATACCCATCCAATTACATATTAAATCCTTGTCTCCACTATAATGCGTTAATTGAGACTGCCTCGAACAAAAAGCTGCTCAACTTAAAAAGGACAATTGGAATCTCAGCCAGAATTTCAGGAAAGAGCTAAAGGGGTTCATTACGCGGATGTATCAGAAAAATCTTCTTTACTCACAGTAAAGGATGCAGTGTCATGCGAATTTCCAAGGGACCCGCCTACAGACCGATCGCATTCTGTCCATTTCTCATCCTTTCCATTGTTTGGAACATTCACAGCCGATTTCACCGCAGCCCGGCCCAAATACGATTTCATTTCTTCCAAATATGGAGGCCACGAATATAAACCACAGCCACCGGTTGGTCCGTCATCGTGGAGCCGAATGTCGTACATATTGATGCAGTTTGCTTGGTTAACTGCCATGGAATTGTCCAAAATAAATTGCATGATGTTTTCGCAACGGGCGACTTTGATTGTTGGAGAGTTTTGGCGTGCATAATGTTCATCACAAATTTCAGTTTCCTTTTTGGCGCTGACCTGAGGATTTCGACGGTCATCATTTCAAGGCAAATCATAATCTTACCAAATAATCTCCTGACAGAATGCCATTTTCAGTTGCAAAGTCAACGTAAGAATGATACTGAATGCATCAAATGTTAACTTGTCGTTCGAGTCTTACTCAAACCTGTCTTCGAGGATCCATCCAACCGTTTCCAATAAACAGCCCCCGGAGACTCACTTTTCGAATGATGTCATCTTCATCATTAGATTTCGAAAAAAGTAAGTTGCTTGCGATATAAGGAATGTATTGGCCCGCGTAGCTTTCGCCAGCAATGTATATCTTTTGACACACCGCGTTAGTCGGGAAACGAGAAGAAAATTTGCCAACGTTCATGTCAACGAGATCTGAAAACAACGCAAAAAAATGTTGCAAGAAGCCTCGGAAAGATTCTGTAACTGTTTCCAGCGAATGTGCGTAACCAGATGATCCCTTGTGAGAGTACCCCGTTCCTACGGGTTGATCCACATAAACTACCGTGGCAGCGTTATTCCAAGCAAAGTCTCGGATTGTCACCGATCCATTCGCGTGCGGAATCAAAGGTCCATGTTCGAGAAATAGCCCATCCATAGAAGAGCATCCTGGCCCACCGTTAAGCCAGAAAACCTGGCGGGGATTGCGTGTGGCTTTCAGAAACACAAGATAGAATAAAATTGAAGGGATACTACAAGCTTTTGAGGATGCTCCTCTGATTTGGCGCGGATCATCCAAAAGAATAGCGCCCCGCTCTTTTGTTCATCCGCCGACGTAGGAATCAGGCTGCATTGCGGTAGTCCTCAGTTTGATGTTAGAAACACCCGCAAAACCTACCCTGCGTGCATTGGTCCTAGACTAGCGAAGTCCGCGTCCGACATGCCCGGAAGCGACCGCACGCGCAGAGCGTCGCTCCCTGTTTGTGGTGCCCTCGCTGTCACCGATCCGTCCATCGAAGAATTTCCCTCAATGCCTCTCGTCAGGCTTCGAGACCGGGACGCGATACAGCTGCCACCGCCGGATCAAGAGCGCCAAAGGCCTCTGAAAAGACTCCGCCGCACGGCGCTGGCTTCCCTCTCCCGCCGAAGAAACCTGTCTTCCCACGATGAAGAGTCCGAGTGCAGCTCTGCCAATTCCAGTATTGGCGGCGAACATTCCAGCGATAGCGACGGCGCTGATGACGTCGTTGTGAGCCATCAGCGTGCCGTTGCTGACAATGTAGTTGAAGCGATTGCGGCTGCGGTCTTGCAGAATGAGGCATTAACGGCTGATGCTGATATTCTCGCCGCGATTACGGATATTCCTGTGCCAGGGGAGAACGGTCGAACAATAATTCATGTGGCTTGTGCAGCTGACAACTCAAAAGCTCTTTCGCAATTGTTGGCCGCTTCCGAGAGAAAATCACGCGGTTCACTCAAGTTTGACAATTTATCGATTCAAGATAGTGACGGATTGACTATGCTGCATATCGCGTCTGTATTTTCTCTAGACTGCTTGAAAGTTGTTCAGTCTTACTTTGAAACCAAGTCTTCAAAAGATTCTGAAAAGTTATTATTGCTCAACTGCGACGAGCACGAGTACACTCCTGTAATGCGTGCAATATTAGCTGGCGCAAAAATTGAAAATATACTGTTTCTGCTCAACTGGATGAGGAAGTTGAATCTGAATCCCGACGACATTTTTAATGGCGATCGCCGCAATCCACCTGTTCGGGATGCATCACGATTCCTTCCATTTATTGCTACTCGTGTGGGCAGATTAGATGTGCTGCAAGGCTCCCTCGACGTCTTCGGAAAACGCGACATGATCAATCGGATGAAGGCCAAAACTGCCTCGGGGGCTACCATTCTTCATTATGCAGCATCTGCAATGTTTCTCTTGCGCTCGCAAAAATGCCTGGATTGTTTAAAATTTCTGGTGAAATTCTTTTTGGAGAATGACCTTAGGCATTTGATTGATTCCCGAGATGGCGGAAATCGGACTTCTAAAGGGGGAAAGTCCGCTGCTTTATACTTGGTTGGATCGGGGGCGGCTTGGGATGGTTCTGATTGCCCCGAAGCGGAGGATTTTGGTATTACACAATCATTCAAAGCCAAAGCTTTGGAGACATCTTCGGAAACACCGAGAGCCAACAGCGAGCGAGACGTTTGGGAGCAAAATCAGCTGCAACATTCTTGCATGTGCGAAGCTCTAGAGTATTTGTTAGATTCAGGCATTTCACCATTCTCTGAAGAGAAGCCTTCGGGGACCACATTGCTGCATCTTGGTGCTTTGCATGGGTTTGAGAAAATCGTGAAATTATTACTGGACAGAGGTGTCCCACCGACAGTGAAGGATAAGCTTTGTTGGACACCTTTAATTTATGCGCATATGGGAGAGTCATTAGACAACGTCTCCGATGGATGCTTGATCGCATTACTGGAAGCTGATCCACACCAACTGAACGATTTGATGAAGCTCATGGAAGGCGCTGGTCACAGCAAAATTATAAAAAAGTTGCTGTATAGCTTAGCTACGAAACCAGAAGCCTACAAGGTCGGTTTCTTTTTTGTTCGTTTTAATTTTAATTTTAATTTTTTATTTTATTTTGTTTTTGTGCTCTTTCCTTGTTATCTTTGTGTTTCAGTTCTGACTAGATTTGGACAGTTTGTAAACGAATTTCTTCGCTCACAATCAGCAGCACACATAGAACTGATCGAGTGGTTTTCATCATTCCCTGATCTTTTGGATTATCAGAACAAAGTGTCAATATTTCGACGCGCGGTGGCCGATTTAGCTCAGTATAGCTTACCAACAATCAAGGCAGTAAAAGAGGCCGAATTCAAGTCTGCATTTGAAAGTATAGAATCGCTTGGTTTCTCCGGACCAATGTCAATATCGGCAAATTTTGAAAATGAGGTTGGAAGCGGACCGGGAGTAACTCGAGAATTTTGGGATAACCTTGGCAAAGATATGATCAAATCTAAATATGCTATTTTCGCGCCGTTTTCAGCTAGAGATAATGGTTTTGATGTATCAAACGCAGTTAATCTTTCTGGTGGGGCAATAGACCTATTTTTCGCACCGGACAGCGTGTGGCCGGCAGCGGATATTGCTGAAAAACCTTCAGGAATTGACCTGGCACGGTTTGCAGGGAAAATGTGTGCTCTTGCCGTCCTGAATGTCCAATTGATGCCCGCGCTTGATGCTCTTAATCCACACATTCTTCGGATTGTAACCGAAGAAAGAATTAAGTTTGATTGGCGCGATTTTGAGTCCATTGACACAGCTTTATTTAAAAGTTGGGAATGGGTTTCTTCCAGTAGTGATGATGATCTTCTGACTGCAGGTCTGAATTTCGCATTAGATGAACGTGTCCGCGGTAAAGATGGCAAGCTTCGGAATATTACTCGAGCGTTGAGCGGGCATCATGTAGATGATGTTGTCTGTGGTAAAAATAAGGACGAGTTTGTAAGCTTGATGGCAAAAGCTCATATAAAAAGATTTCGGTATAAGATTGTTGCGTTTCGGGAAGGTGAGTCAAAAGAACTTGCGGCGAGATTAATCATCCCCAATAGGATTCACATCAATAATACCCCAAAAGTTCTTGCGAGTTCTCCGCCCGAGTGATCTCCACCTCATCCTTTGCGGTGTCCCCACAATTGACACTGTCGAGTGGCGTCGAGTTACGAAATACACCACTCCGGACAGTATGCCCCCTGGCCGTTCGCGCCAGATCATTCAGTGGTTTTGGAGTGTCGTTGAGATCGATATGTCGCCTGCAGACCGCGTGCTCCTCCTGAAGTTTGCCACGGGTACCGGCCGCGGTCCCACAGCTGTCGCCGCACCTACAGCCACCATTCCTGCTGCCAGGGCCACACCCGCCTGGTCCTTCACAATTGCAGTCACCGCAGACTCCGGTACCATGCTTCCCTCCGCTAGCACCTGCTTCAACCTCCTTAGGCTCCCCGCGTATGTCTCGCGAGCGCAGCTCTGCGAAAAACTGCTTTATGCCATTCGGCATGGGTCATCGGGTTTTGCTTTCGTGTGAATCGGGACGTGCATGTTGATTTTTCGTCTTTTGTGGTGTACTGTGTAAATTGACAACATTCTGTGGAGTTAACACTCAATTTGAAGAAGGAAAACAGAGAAATGAAAAAGGCAGGCATTATGCGCAAATCCTGAAGCCAGCGATGTCTTTGGTCCGGAATAGTTCGCAGGCATGATTGGATGAAGACAGAATTAAACGGCTATGTCGTGAAGTCTGACCGAGTGGATGACAACAGTCGGTTTATGGTACGAGCTTCTAATCAGGACTGGTACAGGACGGGCAAGCCGGTAGTATACAAACTAACAGGCCAATTTTGCAAATTCGCTGCACCACACCTGCCCGCAGGCGAAAACTCCTTGAATAGAAAGATACCTTTATGTTTTCCTCAGTATCACGATGATGTAGTCTTTAACGCTCGGAGAACGCTCAGTGGAATTTGGGGTTCATTCTTTGATATTTGCATTTGACTGAATGAAATGCGGCTTGAATTCGGCAGCGCTGCCACAAAGCGTGCGTGGACCTCCTTCCTTTGCCGAGCGCCCCATAACGTGAATGCTAACCACCAGATCTTCGCCAGACTTTGCCCGCGCCGTTGCTAGCCTGGCTCGGACAGGCGATGACCTCTATATCGAGGCAACCACCGACCATCTCGCGCTCTTTGCCGTCAACCTTGCACGCACTGCTTTCGCACGAATCTGCTTTCTGCCAGACTTCTTTGATCTGTTCGAAGTTGGCACAGATAGCCATTCCAGCGCCCCGATCACGGGCAGCCATCCACAGAAATTCCATTTTAAAGTCCTCATGCGCACAGTTCACACTATGTTCCGCCAAAAAAGTGTCGTCGATGCACTCGAAAAATGCGTAATCCGCTACGTTGACTCTGAAAACAATTTTGATGAGGGAAACGATGGTAGTGTGCGATTGTATCGCGACAGGTTAATTGTGGAATTGCACTGCCGGCAAGGTCAGTTTTTATCGAATTACAGACATATATCTCAACAAAACAAAGGCGTTCGAAAAATTTATCAACTTCACTATCAACACGTCGAGCCAATGAGGGCGACGTTCGACAAAGATTCTTGTCCAAATAGTTTCACTGCGGCTCCAAAAATAATACAGGACTGGCTAGTTTTTTTTTCTAATAAGTTGGAGGAAGTTTCCATATCGTGCGTTGACGACGCAACAAACACCACGAATGAGAATGCACCTCCAGTGGATCGCATTCATCATGCGCAGCAAAATCAAACTCAATGCAAACGCGTTTTAGTCAAAAGTTTCACAGAGTTTGTCAACGTTTCCACGACGAAGCAGACCGCCGCAGATCCGCAGGCAGTATCCCGAAGGGGTTTGGCAACTGAAATTTCTGTGGATGTTGATGATTTTGATTCCTTTGAAGTTGGTGGAGATGTAGAAGTGACTTTTTGTTTGAAGGATATGAAGGTGGTCTCTTTTTTCTGCCCATTAGCGCAACATCATTCACTTTTGTTTCAGACTGCCTTGGGATTTGCAGATATAATCGGACAACCTGTGACCGCAAATTTCACCGGCCCTGGACAGTGCGTGGAATCTCCGAAAAAATACTAACTGATAGCAATTTATGGTTTCTCGCAGGCCTATCATATTTTCCACCTCGCAAACCGATATTTTTGCTGCAGACTTTGTTCTGGCAACAAATACGTTCAGCACAATTGTACCGACACCGCCTTCTACCGCAGAACAGGCGAATGCACCAAAAACCACGCCAAAAACAAACCAAAAGGTCTCTTTTCAAGGGCAACCTACCCAAAAGACGCCATCAAAAGCAGCATTGAAAACCGAACCGGGCCACGCAGTTCCTTCAGCCAATCAAAGCATGGATATTCCACAACCGATTGATCGCACGGACTCTCCTCTCTTTTCGCAAAGTAGCCAGCAGTCTCCACCACACCAGACGTTTACTACAACCACCCCAATTTCGGTCCATGTACCCCAATTTAGCGGTGCAGCTGTTTCTGCGACTTCCGCGGCGTCGTTGACACGCAAACGAGCTTTCGGCGTTTTCGAAGATTCAACTTCACCAGCACCTGACCCGCGGCAAATAGCTTCAGCGGCATCCCTGTCAAACAAACAATCGACAATGACAACAAAATCGGTTGTTCCAGCCACCCGAAGCCCAGCTGCAGTAACTGTGACTTCCTCGGCAGTCGCGGCAGCGGCTGCCACCGTTGCTGCCGGAATTACAGCCACAGACGCCCGCGGATCCTTCGCAGAGACAACAGATGAAGAAGAGGAGATTCCATTGCGTCGGCCTTCTGCTCGCATTAACCATCCTCTTGACGGCATTGACTTTCCACGGCGCGACTCAACGCCAATCACTGCGATGCCACCACCTTCAGCACGGAAGCAGTTTTTCGCTCGATTGTCGAATACTGTAACAGCAGCTGGGGCTGTGGGTGTGATAAACACGTCTCCGGTGTCTTCATCATTGCCTTTCAACATGGCCTCTTCGTTGCATGTAGCCGGACCGCGTGAAGACAAACGTATATACACTAGTGTTGCCACTACGAGCACTACCACCGGTGCAGCCGGAGTCATTTCCTCAAGCAACTACAACAATAATGATGCTGACGATGAGTTCAACGCAGAACTGAGTGTCGAAGATTGGGCAGCGTGTATGCAGGCTTCGCAAGAAGTCGAGGCAACGATTTCCAGTCAACACAGGCGACCCACGCATGGCGGTGCAGGCGGTGACACGACTGATGGGGAAAGCGACATTGTGCCGGCGTCACCGCAGTTGCATGCGCCCGTTTCGTCGCGCACGTTTGGCACCGCAAACGTTTTTGGCGGAATCGCCACGAGTGACACACGCAGTCATGGAGGGATGTCTAGTGTTGGACTGGAATCTTTCATGTTTGGAAAGACTCCCTCGGCAACTCTGGCATCGCGCGAGCAGTTTTTGGTGGGTAGCCACGGTATTATTTTTTTTTTAAATAGCACCGTTTCCAGAAGTTGCAACCGAATCTCGGGATGAGTGGGGCCCGAACTGTGGCTACTGCAAGTGCGCGTGATAGTAGCGTCAGCATGGCAATGCCAGTGTCGTCTTACGCGCGGCGGTTCCAAGTCAGCCAGTCAAGCGTCAGGAATGCGACAGCAGGAGCGGGATGGTGGTGGCACGCGACTAACGAAGAGTGGCCGGCGGGGGGGCGCAATGGCGACGACAACTACGATGACGGCGACGACGATGACGCGGGGAGCTACGTGGAGGCGTCGCAGTACTAACGGCGGCACACGTGCGTGTTTGCGTGTCGTCCAGCAACAGCTTAAATAACGCGTGCGAGCAAACCTTGTCCAACAAACAGCCACAGCCACACAACCCTAATCAGCCCGGAGGAGCTGCGTTGGAATTGCCATCGCCCAGCCCGCTCAACCCGCGCTTCCGCTGGTCCGTTTGCCCGACGGCCGGCGCCTGTCATGTCCGCCCAAACGGATGCTCTCATGGTGATCTTTGCACTGGTCGCAACCTGTTTTGATCGAATTCTCGTCCGCGACAGCCCGTCTTCCATAACACTCCTTCACTTTGTCGGTGTGGCCCGGGGCCCATGGAGTCTGAATTTGCCCAGTCTGAGACTGAAGCCTTCGAATCCGCCGGCCCGCAAGGATGGTCGACGAAGCTGGTAGGTCTAGCATCGCGATCGCACGCTGTGCTCCAACCAGCCGAAAGTGGTGGTCAATCGGCGATGCTGGCGCCGTTTGTCGGTGTACTGTGTTCCCAGCCACCTCATTCCACACAGTCGGCACTCGCCCTTCTCTCGATCGTTTCCCCGCATCAGCCTCAATACTTTCTTCAATCCGCTGCGCACCATGCGCACGCGGCCGGAATGCATCCAATTCTAGATGGCGCCATTGAAGCAGATGACGCGCCTGCCGACGTGTTTGCAGTGAACCAACACCCTGGAAGCAACCAATACGCCACTTCAAATGCAAGCGATCCGCTGATGTTCAGCACGGCGCCAGATCCCCAACTGAAGTATTCTGACTTTCTGTGCCCAAGCGACCATCACCACTCTTCGTTTTTGCAACAATCACAGGAACAAGCTGCTGAAGTGGAGATTGTACGAACGGATAGGGACAATCTAATGTCAGTGGCTGATCATGCGCTGCAGCCGCAAGGATCTACCAAGCGTTCAAAAAGAGGCAGCAAACTAAACATATCGGCCAGCACAACAAAACCTTCCGCGCCGCAGCGTCGGAGATGGACACCCGCGGAGGTTTCTGCACTCGAGGCCGGCATGCACCAATACGGCACAAATTGGGCAGGCCTTCTAAACGACGCCCATATTGGCCCAGCGCTTGCCAGACGCACGCAGATGCAGTGCAAGGACAAGGCCGCCGTTGAAAAAGAGCGCCGCGTGAAACGCGCATTGCGCGAAGGCTGCGTTGTCGGTGTCCACGAGCTCGGAGTCTGGCGATACGCGTGTGACCGCAAGCGCGCCTTTGCGAATGTCACGGCCCCTATGCCTGCCACAGAGCCTAGCATCAGTACTGCGCCTGAAGAGAGCTTTGCCGAAGAGGCAGGGTTTGACGCTGTTTTTTCGAACCATATTGGCTTGGACTCTACAGTGCCATCCGCTGGCGCTGTTTTCGCAACCTCTTCACATCCGGATTCATCCTGATCGAAACTGGTTAAATCGTTCACGTTGTGACTAGTGTAATACAGTATGTTCTTATTGTCCTTATTCCCGTAACGAAGACTGTGGAGCACGTTTTTGTGCGCTCAATGTCCACCACTCTTGACGACGATTATGAGTCTGTGCTGCTCGTCATCCGCGAGTGCACCGCCTACAGGTTCAGTTCTTTTGCATCTGTGTATGCTCGCGTCTGAATGCAGCGCAAATCCGCTTGGTCTGCAGGATCCCCCCTCGTACCGCAGCAAAGGGCTACCGCGCCGGCGACTGGGACGTGAACGCCTTCTTGTGGAAAGGTCGCCTTCGAATCATTGCACGCGGTTCTAAAGCTGACTGCTTTATTAATCTGGAGGACGCAACTACAGGTCAGTGTTTTCTCGCCAACGTGCGACGATAATGTTCTTGCAGGCGAACTCTTCGCTGCGTGCCCGTACCCACCCGACGGATCGACGGTGGAACCTGTTCTCGACTCGTCACGTTATTTTGTCCTCACCCTAGTCGATCCTGGCTCAGGTACATCTGTTGTTGTTGTTGACGGAAAACCGACGCGCTGGAACTCTCAGGAAGGAAGGCGTATATTGGCCTTGGATTCCTCGAGCGTTCCGATGCATTCGACTTCAACGTAGCCCTGCAAGATCACGCAAAGTTAGTTCCTCTGCCGTTGCCCGATTCTATTTGATCGCTCAGTTTTCCACTGTGTTGAGCAGACGTTTGAAGAATGCGGGAAAGCCGAAGACTGTCGCGGCAACTTCTTCCTTCCCATCCATTGACTTTAGTCTGAAGGATGACCAAAAGTTTTCGATTCATATCGGAGGAGTTGAGTTGGCTCACGAAGTTCGACAGTTCTGAAAGCTCGTTGCAGGTTGCGAAGAAAAAGCCTGCAAGCGCTTCGTCCTCAATTTCATCGATACCTGGGTTGTCTGAATGTGAGCCCTATCATCCCTTCTGAATAGCGTGCGGACCTCACTTCAAATTGCAAAGACGCGTTACCGCCACCGCCTTTGACTTCGTCTTCCACATTGGTTCCTCCGCCACCACCACCAGCTCACCATGCAATGTACGCCCATCAGAACGCTGCCGAAGATCCGTTTGCCGCGCTCGCAACAACTTCGTGGCCCACAGTTACAACTGGAACTTCGCCTCCCAAGACAAGCGATGACTGGGCAAATTTCGGAGAGTTTCAAAGCGCTGCCAGCAACAGCGGCGCAACAGATCCGAATGGATGGGCAACGTTTGATTGACAATACAGTATAACCTTTCTCATTGACGCTAACGAAATCTCAAAACAAACAAAACCGCCCCAAATGTTTCTGTTGAGTGAAATTCACTTGAACAGGCCCTTCTTCTGCTGAGTCGGAGTTCCAGCCATGTTTCTCGCAGCAACTGCCGCTCCGCCAAGTAAGCGTTTCTTGCGTTCCTCCAAATCCAATCGCTGTTGCTCGAGTTGCTGTTTCATTTCCCGATGGCGGGAGTATAGCTGATTGATATTTTTGTGTTGCACTTCTGTCAGGCATCTTATGCTTTAAGGACGCTGCCACTTCACCTCTTCTTCCGATTGTTTGAGCTTCCTTTCCTTCTCAGCAACTTTTTGCTGGAAGACAGCCTTCATTTCCGCCTCCATTTTCGCCATTTTTGTCACATGGGCGCGTTTCTCTTCTTCGAACTTTGCGGGGCTAATAACAAGGTTAGGCCGATATTCAAAGAAACAATTACTTTGAACTCGCGTTCCCAAATCCCTCGCCCAGTTTGAAGCTACGATGATTCTCGTAGAGCACATCGATCGTATGCTCCTTAAGTTCTTCCATGTGGCTTCGGATGAGCATCTGACGGAGCTTGACAAAGTCGCAGTGGGACTCATTGTCCACCTCGATCAGGCCCCAAGGATACTTGCGTCCGCGCACGTGTACGCCCGAGCCAGGCGGATTCTCAAATGTCTGCATGGACCCGACGACGGCGAAAGGGATGCGGGACTTTTTTTTTGTGCGTTGGCTGGCTAAAAGAAAACTGGTATCTGAACGCTCACAATAATGGATTTGATTTCCTGCACAGTCTCCGGATCGTCGTTTTCATGCACAGATGGATAGTATATTTGAATGTTGTTTGCTTTGATGTCGGCCAAAATCTAATGGGTGGTGGTGAGTTGTGGAGAAATATCCAAAAATTATATCCACCCGCTCTTTGAACTCGGCAACTTCATTTTCCGTCAGGATATCGCTCTTTGCAATCACCGGGATCAGATTGACTTTTGTACCCAGCTCCTTCATGAAAGCAACATCTAGGTGCTTGAGAGAATGTCCAGTGGGCGCGATAAAGTAGATACATGCATGCACCCTGTTGTCAACAATGTTCTTTCTGCCCACACGCGACTCCTGCTCCAGATACTGTTCATACCGTTCCTCGATGCTTTTGAGGATTGGCTTGTGGGCCTCCGTGTTGTTGATGAAATCGCCAAAGCCCGGTGTATCGATGACAGTGAGACGCAGGCGAACCCCGTTCTCCTCCAGATCAGCCGTGAATGCATTAATCTCCACGGCCTTAGAAGCGTCTGCGTTAGTCGCCTCCTTCGGCGTATCACGGGTCGGGGCGATTGGGGCATTGAATAGGGTGTTGATGAGTGTCGATTTGCCAAGGCCAGACTCCCTGGTAAAGTGGTCAGAGTCATGAAGAAGTATCCAGCTACAAGATACCCGACAATCATAGCGGTAAAGTGGAAGCCCTTCTTGACGCTCTTTCGATGCACCTGGTTGGGCAGAAAGTGGAATCCCACGGTCCCATTAAGCTTCTTCTTCTGCACTGGAATCTGGTCCGGTAAACACGAATGGCGCACGCCAGATGCGAGCATCAGTGCTGCAGCACGGAAAGTACGCAGAAGCCGGTAGGGCCGCAGTCACTCACCCCTGACATCTGGTCAAAATTCCAGTTCAATTCTTGATCCATTTCTCACGTCTCCCAAACCCACATCGCTCCAAAACAGCAAGCAAGACACAGATGCCAGTCATGCCGACACTGCCGCATTAGAGAATATCTATTCTTACTCAGGAACAATATGAAATTCAGGTCGTACCCGGATTCGAACCGGGGTTACGGGTATCAAAAACCCGTGTGCTGACCACTACACTATACAACCGATATGGTGATAGGGAATTGGGCAGTTTCCTTATCTGGGATGTTCAGCGGGATTTGACTTGGAGAAGTCAAGTTGGGAGAGGCACGGCGTATCAGTCGTGCGGGTTGAGGATGCGGGGACGCCGTCTTTTTTTTCAATAAACAACCATCTTTAAAAATAAAAGAAGTTAACGCGAATTTATAGTCGCGTTTGTCGGAGCTTAGCCATTTCTTGAGGCTCCGTCGGAAGAACACGGCTATGACCTGACGTCATACCGTAACACCCGCCTCCAGGAGCGTACGCGCCGACATCGGTAAGGACGTCGGTTCCTGATCTGTTTCGTAC